>PVIJ01000018.1:0-131451 GCA_004024925.1 Scalopus aquaticus | reverse complement strand
CCCTAAGCCAGACCAGTACCTCTTACCTAGAGTCCTTCAATGGCTTCCTAACTCTTCTGTCACCTCCATTTTTGCTCTTTTATGATACATCCACTATACACAGAACAGCCAAACTGATTTCTCCCCCCCCAGCTTTATTGAGATATAATTGACATATAACATTTTGTAAATTTAAGGTGTACAACATGTTGATTTGAAACACTTTTATAATGCAAAATGAGTGATCTTTAAATCAGATTCTAATACTTAACACTCTCCAATGGTGTTCCATCACTATAAAAATAAATCCAAACTTCTTACATGGCCTAAATCTCTGTAATACCTGCCTCTGCCTATCATCTCCAAACTAATCTGTGATCTTGTCTCTCATTTCCAAGTTTCAAATGTGAAAAGCCATTCCCACTTTGGAGTCTGTCCTTGCTGCTCCCTCTGCTTGGAATTGCCATCTCATTCCCACCGTTCTGATCTTAGGCTTTTTCTGACATCATGAGGTAGTGTGGTCACCAACAAACCTATCAATCCCCATTCATTCTCAATCTCATTTTCTTCATAGAATGTGTCAATTATTGGAAATAATTTTATTTGTTGGCCTATTTGTAATAGAACTCCCTCCTACAGGACAGGTCTTATTTCTGACTGGCGCCCAGAACGTAGAATACCATCTGACACAGAGGGGGCCCCCAAATGTTTGTTGAATGAATAAGTATATTTGAAATTCAACACATACCCCAAATGCCTCCTCCTAATAGTCCTTCATTTGATCCCAAATGATTTTATTTCTCAAGTTCTATTTATTTTAATACCCTATTCAGTAAAAATTTGGAGTAATTTGGAGTCCTCGTCACCTCTTTTTGTACCGCATTTTCAGTGCAACCCTCAAACCAAGTCCTACTGATCTTTCTTTCCTGTTTTTTTTTTTTTTTTTTTTTTTAGATTTCTTTATTCACAGCCGACATCACTGGTTATTTTTTTAACTCTCTCTGGTCTTTCCATTCTGGAGAATGATGCCAGACTGATGTTTCAAAACACTTTGTTTTCAAGTTTTATGCCTAAATATAGCACACTCCTTTTAGAAATGGAGGCAAGTACAAAAATAGAACTCTCTATAATTAATGTTAACTAGAATAGAACAATAGTGCAGTATTATGTATATGTTTTGCTGTTGAAACTGGTATCCTTGAATTTCACCCAGAAACCACCAGTTGAAATTTAAACTGTTACATCTGTCCTTGGTAATCTGATGGTATTTGTTTTTGAAATAATAATTGCATAGATTCATAGTAAGTCTTTAAAGAAGAAATTTAGAGAGGAAAATCCGGTGTTTCTGTCTAGCATTATTTAAAGTGCTCATCCCTTTTACTCTACTGGCCAGTTGCAGTGCCTGGGAAGGAAATGTCCCCCCACTCGGGTAATGATAAGGCACCAGGTGTTACCAGCTTGCTCTAAGTGTCCTTTTGACTTTGCCGTTTTCTTTCTGCCGAATCTTTGTTTACCAAATGACCTGCAATTTGATATCCTGTTTATCCTTCTCATGATGACGACTTGCTGTTTGTACATGGATGGTACCAAGTTTTGAAACAGGCAGATTTCCCAAGAAAACGGAAGTAATTGACATTATGTTTTAAAATTAGGTTTTTGTGCAGTTGGCTTGTGTGAAGTCTGCCAAACTAGTTCACACTTAAAGTGATGAATTCGATGCTTGGTGTTCAATTTACATTTGGCCCAGACATTCCCAGGATGGCTATGAGAGGCTGTTGCATCAGCCACACCCCTCCCTCCACCTTGGCGACTCAACTACCTTTGGGCAATATAACATCAGCAAACAAAACGAGCGGAGGCCTGCTTGACTCTTAGACTTTAGGACTCGTCCTCTAGCAACAGTCCTTTATAGCAGCCGGTTTCTATACTCAGAAGCCTGAGGAGCTAGGCAGAGAGGTCCATGCAGAGAAGAGCTGAGGATCCTGGATACATTCCCAGCTGAACTCCAGCCATCAGCTGGCACCCAGCTCAACCATGTGAACGAGGCCATCTGGAACTTCCCACTATTCTGGTGTCCCAGCCCAGACATGAGTTTTCTCTTCTCAAAATACACTTGGCATTTATACCCTCATTTCAATCTTGTATATTCTTTGACGTACAAATAACAGACATAGTAACAAACCACTCTGTAGCATTTAATATGCACCAAGGACACAGACAACTAGTTTATTATTGTGTGATTGCAACTTGGTGGTAGTCTAGGTGTCAGAAGGTTTTATTTTATTTCCCAGTCACTGGCTTAAACCATAACTTGTCAAATCTCCCTTTCCCATCTTTGACAAATTCTTGACTAGAGTAATTCATTCAACAAATATTTATTGAATTTCCCTCATATATCAAACACTGGTGATACAATAATGAACAAAACAAGTAAATCCCTTGCTCTCAGTAGGCCTAAAATCCAGTAGGAAGATGTAGACAATGAAATAAGTCTGTTAGCTGAGAGTTTTATGGAGGTAATGATCTAAAGAGTTGTGACAAAGTTTGTTATATGGCTTTTGTAGGTTGATGGCTTGTCTGCTCTGTGTCTCCTTCCAGATTAAGTAGAAATGCCTCCCTGGGACATGGCAGATCTCATGGCAGAAATTGGAGAGATGTTGGAGCTGTGCAATGGTTCTTATAGCTTCTGCTCAGGAGTAGCACGTGTCATTTCCTCTCACATTTTATTGGCCAAAGAAAGTCACATGAACAATCCTGATTGGCCAGTGAAGCAAATGACTGGGAGCATTGCTGTACTCCACTACAGTTAATTAATAAAATACGTTAGATGTAGGTAAGAGCTAGGTAGAAAAATTAAGCAGAAAATGGGAAGAAGTGCTGGGGTCACGAGAGAGGAGTTAACTTTTAAGTAGCATCGTCAGAGTGGACTTATTTAGAAAGTGACATTTGAGCACAGGGATGAGCCTTGGAATATCTGGGTAAAGAGAGTTTTAAGAAAAGGAAAGCAAGTGCAAAGGCCTTGAGGCAGGCCTGTGTATAGTAATTTGAGGGATAGCAAAGAATCAGCTGTGGCTAGAACATAACAGCATTTTTGTGGGGTAGTTGCAGGAAATAGGATCAGACAGGATGAGAACAGATCATCCAGAAGTCTTCATGAGGTATTCTTCATCCAGTGTAAAGACTTGTCCATCATGAATGAAATGGGCAACCATTGAACTATTTGGGACAGGAGAGTAATGTGATCTAAAATGCATTTTTAATAGGATTGTTCTGTCTGCTGTGTTAAAAATAAAATGTAGTGGAACAAGGTTGGAAGCCAGAATACAATTGAGCAGTATTTTTTGCAATAATCCAGGCAAAAGAGAAAGGTGGCTTATACCTGGCAGTACAGGGGAAGCAGTGCAGTGGTGAGAAGTGATGGGATTTTGGAGTAATTTTGAAGACACTACAGACAGTTTCCTTTGATGGCTTGATTATAAACTAGAGAGAAAAGGAATTAGGATGCCTTTAAGGTTTCTTAACTTTTAATTCACAGAGTTAGTAAATCAATCTGGTCTACAGTTTCAATTTCAAAGTCAATGTCAACCTCACCTCACCTCACCATCCCTGACTCTTTTGGGACTAGTTACAGGCTTGAGTGGTGCTCTGACTCATGGATGGTGATGGGGAGGGCTTGGAATGATGCTTCATGTGCCGGGCAATGAGGGAGGAGGAGGAGGGGGAGATGTGATTAGAAAGTCTTGCGCTTGTCACTCTTTTCCTGGCTCATCTCATTGGGCTTCTAACTGCTGCTCCCTCAAGGAGACTCACGGGCGGGCTCTTCTGCAGTTTCCTGATAGGTGATGTCTGACTCCTGCTGGGCTGCAGGCCTAGCAGGGCCACCTGCAGTTAATACAAGCATGGTCATCTCCCCTAGTGTCCCCAGCAAAAGAAATGTGGGCTGCCCTGCGCTATGCACCGCTTCCTCCTACTTCAGGATATAGTATTGACAGGTGCCCCCATCTGCTCTGATTCTCGAAAGTACCCACTGTCTCAAAAGGTGCTTCTCCTGGCATCTCTCTTCTTCAGTTTCTGAAAAGGAGACCTTCCTTCCCACCCAGCGCAAACGTAGTATGAGGAGGTCATGCGCGCTCACGATTACTGCACTCTACAGAGACAACCTCGGAGACCCCGTCTGCCCCTCCTCCTTCCTCTCATTCTCTTACACTAAGTGGTGGGGGGAGGGAGGCGGTAGGGCAGTGTTTGGTGAACCACTATGGCATAATAGAACTGGAAGAACCAGACCCAGATTATTTTAGGTCCAGGTGGCAGGGAAGTGAGTGCAGAAGGAGTCATCGGCTTGGCTCCCATCCCTTCCCTGGAGAACATGGACCCCTACCTGTCAGCCTCGTCTTACTTTTGACTCAGGGATAAGCAGGTCCTACTTGTGTAAGCGTGTGTGAGTGTGGGCCTTGGCCTTCGGGTTTTGCTTTCTCACCAGTGCAGTGATGGTAGCATGAACCCTATGAGGTACCTTTTTTGCCTGTCTCTGTGCAGTCCCTCCAGACCCGTTTGTGAGTGTCTGCCTTTGGTCCCTCGTTCTGACAACTGTTCCTTTTAAAATGTTGAACAAGAGTGTTTGCATTTAACTTTCTCCCACCTCCCTTCGACCAATCCTCACTCACTTTTCTACTCATGACTTAGATTTCTGGGCACCAAACCACCATTCCTCAGGGCAAGAGTCTGCCCCCAGATTCCATGTACTCCTGCACCAAAATTACAAAACTCTGCAGCCGAACCAAAGCTACTATTGCCTCAAAAGTTGTCAGGAGAGAGCAAGCCTGGATGTCTACAGTGGTCTTTCCTATTCCATTGCCAGACATTTGTTAGTTAATTTTGTAACTGACCTGGTTCAGATTTTACCAATCAGTTTCATTTGTGTCACTCAACATTCCTAATCTAGGATCTGGTTCTAGTTAGTTGAATCTTAACATGTTACATTATTCCATATTCATCTCTTATCCAGGAGTTGTATTAGGTATTACATTTACTGAGAACCCTTAGCCAGCAAATTTTTATTTATGCATACAAGAGCTGGTGTGTAGGTCAGAGGTGTGGGGGGTGAGGATTCACCAGAGACAGAATGGGGAGCAGAACAGGAGAGAGGAGGGCGAGAGAGGAGAGATCTGTGCCATGTGGGAAGCTCCTTGGCTGGGTATTGAACTCGTGCTGTGGTGGCTGCAGACAGCTTCGTAGTGCTGAGACTTAACCCCTTGTGCCACCAGGGAGGCCCTTAGCCAGCAATGTTAGAGAAAAATCAGTTCATGAAATTTCCACTACTCAAATGGGTAAAGATTATAATAGATCACAAACAAGTTCTATATTTAACAAATCAGCATTCCTCTATTGATTCCCATTCCCCCCCCCCCCCCATAAACTATTACTAGAACTACAGATAGGAATAAGATCTGGTTATGTCTTTGACAAAGCTCAAACTCGTTTCAGTGACTTAATGTTGTAAGTAATGTCACTAACCTACTTCTGGAAATCTACTGGAATCTTGGGAAATGTGATATGGTGATTTATAGGAAATAGATATTTGGTCATTCTGATGAATAAGATATGTTTCTTATATAATTTGGTATTCATCCATGGTTCCTGAGTCAACTCCCCAAACCCTTGGGATTTACTAAGTGTGGGGAGGGATGAAGATATCTTTGTTATATGGGGTGACTTTTGGAAGCACGTAAGTTGGGGGACTATTTGCCAGGAGAACCAACCTTGTGATTCAAAGTTTGGGATTTCAGCCCCATCTGCTGACCTCTAGGGAATGAAGAGGGGCTGGAATTTGAATTGAGCATGAAGGCTCAGTGATTAAATCAATCATGCCTATGTTATAGTCTCCCTAAAACCCCTGAAAGACATGGTTCAGAGAGCTTCTCGGTGAACATGTGGACATGCTGGGAGAAAGACACACTTGGAGAGGACACGGGAGCTCCGTGTTCCTTCCTGCTCCTCACCCTTCGCATCTTTCGTCTGCTCCAGAGTTAATGCCTTTTATAACAAACCGGTGATTTAGTTAGTAAAATGTTTCCCGAGTTCTGGGAGCCCCTGCAGCAGATTAATCAAACCTTAAGGAAGTGTGAGAACCTGTGATTTATAGCAGATAACGGCCTGAGCTTGCAACTAGCACCTGAAGCGGGGAGGCAGCTTTCTGTGGCTGAAACCTTAACCTGTGGAATATGCCACTGTCTCTTGGCAGTGTCAGAATTGAGTTGAATTCTCATACACTGTCTTTGTTGTTTGTGAGGGGGACTCCTCCCCCACACCAGAATTTGGTGATTTGAACACCAATTTCGGGAACCTGATTAGGTATAGTTTTGTCTTTTCAGTCTAGTCCCAGCGAATTTGTCCATCGTCATCTTCAGAAGGGTAGTATTTTGGGTTGGTCAGGACATAGTCATTGGTTAGCAAGTAAGTTGATAAGCACCAATAATGATAGCTATACTAACCACTTGTTAGATATTTACTTTGCACCAGAAAATTCATGTAGAATGTTTACCATTATCACAAAAACCTATTTTACAGCTGAAGAAAGCAAGATCAAGACCAAGAAACTTGTTTTAGGCTATGAAGGTAGAGATAGGGCCCTTATCCTCAGAGTGTCTGCACTCTGCCCTTAGAAATGTTAACTCTCCACCCCCACCTCCCGCCCCGCCTCTCTCAAGGAAATACTTTAATTATGATTTGGGGAATTCTGACATATGGGGAAATATGGTATTGACTTTCTTAGAATTAAAAAAGTAAGTAGATAAGAAATGTTATAATTAAGATTATGTAGAAAATTAGTAAATAAAAAGAAACACCATTTTTTTATTTATCTAAAGCACTGAGGTTTTGATGTGGTATATTTCCCCTATTAAATTTTAACAACATTATATGTATTTATAGACAAAATGTTTTAATTTAATGTTACGAGACAGCTGGAAATGACTTGCATTTGCTTTACTCAAAATATTTGTTTAGAATTAGTCGAATGATTTAATGTGTAACATCAGTTAGTGTGAACTAGAAAAGAAAAGCAATTGACAGAAAGTATCATTGCGTAATGTTACCACTGCGTTGATAGAATGAGTTATTGTTCTTCAGTGAATATGGTTAGTATTAACTCTGATTTGGAACATGGTGAAAAAAATATTTGTACTGTCAGTCACTCTTACAACAAAATAGCATTAGGACTTATTTTTTCACGTTTAGACATTGCTGTAAGCTATATAGTCTAATATGATAAATATTATGCTATATAATCATGTAGCTTTTTAAAATTAAATGGATACTTATTTTTACAAATTTGGACTGGTCTAACTTTGGTGGCTAGGGCAAATATCTCCAAGGTACATATGGTGATACTACAATTCCATATTCCATCTTTATGAGGAAGAGGTGACAGGATCAAACGTGAACTGATCATTTGTATGTGCCCAAATGCTTTGTGTAGACCTTGTTATGTATAGCAGTGCTCAGTAGGTTCTTGTGAATAAAGAGTGTCATTTTCAAAACACAAATTACGATAAAATACAAAAGTATGGGAGGGACTGCAAGTATTCAGAGATGAGATCAGGTACTTTTGGAACCTGTTGCCTCACCTCTGCAAGGTTGCCGTCTTGGAAGGTGCAGTTCGGATCTTGAGAATACCTCATTTCTGGGATTTTTCACTTAGTATTTCCAGATCATGATTGACTGTAGGTAACTAAAAATTTGGAAAGCAAAACCGTGGATAAGGGGGACTTGTGTATACATGTATTAAGCTTATCTAACCTAGTATGTAATTTAGTTCAATGTTTATTTTGTTTGGATGTCTATCCTTTTAAGAAAATGGGTTATTAAAGTCTTACGGTATTGCTATGTATTTCTGCCTTTGGGTTTCTTAATATTTGCATTACATATTGTGCTCCTAAATTGGATGCATAAGTATTTACAAATATGTTGTTTTCTTGGTGTACTGATCCTCTTTATCATAAACACCTTGTCTCAAAACATACATCATCTTAAAATCTGCTTTAGATACAGCTATTTGTACCCTTTTGGTTCCTATTTACATGGACATCTTCATTCCTTTACTTTTAGTCTGTGTCCTAACATCTGACATCTGACGGGAATCTCTTGCAGGCAACGCATTAGTATGTCTCATATTTTTATGCATTCATCTATATTTTGATTGGAAAAGAGCCCATTTACATTTGACTATTGATAGTATGTACTAATTGGCCATTTTGCTAATTGATTTCTGAATGTTTTGTAGTTTTTGTTTCTTGTCTTGCTTTTTCCCTTTATGATTTTCTGTAATGCTCAGCTTAGATTCCTTTATCTTGTACTAATCTTTTTTTAAAAGATTTATTTATGCATACAATACTGGGGTACAGGCCAGAGGCGTGGGGCGGCGACAGGGTTCACCAGAGACAGAGTGGGGAGCAGAACAAGCAGATCGACGGAAATACACTGCTGAGGGGAGCAGCAGGTGAGGCAGAAGTCTGCCGCGCCATGTGGGAATCTCCCCGGCCGGGTGTCGAACTTGCATCGCCATTGCCAACAGCTCCACAGTGCAGCGCTTAACCGCTGCGCCACCAGGGAGGCCCACCTTGTACTAATCTTTAAAAATAGATTCCCTTTTTCTATTTATTAATAGGTTTTGGCTTTGTGGGTTATTCAGTAGTGTGCTGCTTAATTTCTAGACTTTTGGGGATTTTCTAGATTTGCTTTTATGGTCCTGCATATAGTTGATTTTGATTTCCCACCAAAATACATGAGAAGGTACCTGCAGTTTGGTGTAGCGTTCCACATCTGTCAATTACATTAAGCTAAGGTCCCAGTCTCGCAGCCCCCAGCTGAGTCTCCAGACTGAGAAGCAGACAAACCATCCACACTGCTCTGTTCACAGAATTTGTGAGTATGATTGTTAAGCATTGGAGTTTAGGGGTTCTTATGTAGCAATAATAATAATACATGATCTTCTAGGCTCATTGTAAGAAAGCCATTACTCTTTCATAATCCTATATAAATTTAGGACATAAGTTAGAATTAATTCTAGCACAATACACTTGAATTTTAGCTACTTCCAAATGTATATACCAAAACCATTGAAATACAGCAGCTATAATTTAAGTATTACTCGAACAGTCACCAAAAGTTATCCATAAAATCTTGTCACATTTTTCTTACATTAAAATCTATTTTATTAAAATAACATGAATATACAATTTTACTGTTGAAGGGTAAAGTTCAATTTTGAAATACATGCGAGGACACTAAAAAACTGTTTGCTTCTAAGTAAAGAAGTATTTCTGGTTAGGCAACAAACCGCTAAAAAAGGAGTTTCTGTATTTTTGTCTACTGGTCCAGACAGCTGCCACCCAGGTTCCAGCGCCTCTGGCTATCTGTATGCATTACAGAGCTCTCAGGTAAGTGGAAGGTTTAGCCTTTTATTCAAGGGTCTCTAGCATATACTCATTTTATACTATGCTTTCACGGGCTGGTAGGCAGAAAGATTTAAAGGTACTTATGATGTAAAAAATGCAAGCGTACAGATAAAGAAAAAAAGTGTTTATTTAAGTCATCCACTGGGATCATAATAAATAATACAATATACTAATGTAATAACAGATGTCTTCATGCATTTACCACATTTTATAAATATACAAGAAAGCTGGCTGTTGGGATCAATTTGCAAACATGTTTTTTGGCAATACAGTGAAAGTTAACAGTGTTAAAACTAGCAAACATTCTCTTTCCGATTATTTTTAAAAATACAGCTTCATATCTGAGTAACTGGTAATATTCCCTTATAGTTCTTCCTTTTATAAAGATGTCAGAGCTACTAAGTCAATTGAAAGGATCTAGATTAATAATTTGCCATCAAGATGTGTAATGGAAACCAGATTTTAGGGAAAAAAAAACTCCTCTGCATTTCAATATCGAGGCTGCTATACGGCAAGCCAGAATAACTTAAAACGATGTGTTTGAATCAAATAAAACCCAAGTTTATAAATAGTAGCTCTAACACTCAGTATACAAATGCTGTAGTATTATGTTTGTAATTTAAACCAATTATCTGACTATAAAGGTAATGAACTTTGGTTAAGGTTTAATTTTTCTAGTAAACTTCATGAAGAGTTAAACAGGGTAACCTTTATGTTAAAGTGTTAAAAGAAATAATTTAAACATATCTTCAACACCGAAAATGTGTTTTTGTTATTTACAGTTAATCAGTATTACCAGTGCAGAGCTTAGTTTAGCCAACTGCCAGTCTTGCATCCCTCTTTCAACACCTGCCATTACAATATTATAAATACTCAGGGAAATTAGTTTAGGGAAGGGGAGCGATCCGTGGTCCACAGTAATTCAATGTATGGCCATTTGGTTTGGAGACAGCGTTTAATAGGAGTGTCATCTGTTTGTAGCATGGGATCTTCAAAACCCATAACAACTGCGGTCCCTTCCACATACATAACCTGTTGAACAAAATAAAGGTATCTATGTCAATCAATATTCTTAGCAAATTCTTATGAGAAATATGAAAATCACTGATTAATATGCAAATAAATTTGAGAGGATGATAAAAAATTTAACTGCTACTTGACAAGCTGACTTTGAGATAATAAGAAAAGCATACATAAAAGCCAAAACACAGGTTGCTTCCAATAAAAATCATTCCTCAAATTTTATCTACTGCTTTGATATTGAAGCAGAGCTGGGTAAACTGGATGTTTGAAAACAAACAACTTTACGGCTTTAAATGGAGACTTTGCTTAAAACTACATGAAAATAAGAATGTATTTTATATAACAAGGTCACATAATTTGGCTGTATGTCTTTTTATAGGGAATTCTAAAGTGAACCAGAAATTTTTATCTTAATGTACTTTGTTGCAATATAGTCACTACTAAAACTAAAAGGCATGTTTTTCAGTTCCTCAGATGAAAATTTCCTTTTCAGAGAAATGGTGCACCAAGAACACAGCTTGATTATTAACTGCTAAGATGGGACCTACTTCTTAAAAGGAATCTTGCTACATTTAAGCAGGCCTGCTTGCGTAAGTACTGTGACCTACCAGCCACGGGGGGTGGGTTACAGTCCTTCCTGCTGGGCCAGCATTCTCCTTTCATCTGCTTCCTCATATTTTTGGTGCTGAGTAGCTTCATGTTCTACCTCTGCAACTTGCTGACATTCGCATCTTGTCTTACAGTTTTTATACACTGCTGTTAAGATTTCACCTTTCCGGATTTCTAACCCTTTTGTTAGTATGTCAGATGCTTGTCATGGTTTGAAGACTTACTAGAGAGAAGTAGCGTGGCCAAGCAGACCACAGGATTAGGGATCAGGAACTCAGTTCCAATCCCTGCTCTGCCAATGACTTGCTGTGTGACACTGGGTGAGTCACTTAATATCCCTGTCTCAGATGCCTCATCTGTAAAATATGGATAATATTTGACTGACCTACCTTGTAGGGATTGTGTAGGCAAGTAACTATGTAAAATTTCAAAATGTAAATGAAGCACTCATAAGCACATATTAGAAAATAGCACCCAGGTTTTCGTATTTACATGATTTTCTGTAGCAGTTGCTATTTGAGATACTTATGAGACCAGAATGAGTATTTATTTGAAACTAAAAAGGTATGCCAGTTTTTATTCCTTCTAATGTTATGTGTTACTTGAATAAATGTAATCATAATAGATGTATGTATAAATAAAGCTAATATCTAAGGAAAATGAGTAAGGTGGAGAAGTCAGATTAGACGAGTACATCAGGAGGGAATCACCTAGGTGCCTGTATCAATTGCTCATAACAAAGCATGGTGGGTAAGAGTGCAGGTTCTGAGGTAGACCGATTCATTTTCAATTCCTGACTACATGACCTTTAGTGAGTTATTTTTCAGTATCCTCTGTAAAATATGGATATTTAGACCACACTTTATAAGGTGGTGTGAAACTTTAGATAAATGCTCTATAAAGTAAGGACTAGCTATTTTTCTAAATAAAAAAAATCTCACCATTACTCTTTTTCCAGATGAAACTGTAATGTTGATTTAGTCCTACCTACAGTTGAGGGCAACAGCATGTAGATAGATGTTATTTTGTCACAGTGAAACTACTGCTCCAAAATTCCAGTAATGATTTCACTGAGTAACCATCAAATCACAGTATGATCAGCTCACATACTTTGTGACAGTTTTAAAGAGACTTCTGGAATAGTCACCTTAGGTAGCAATTTTCTGGGAATCGAACATGTTACATACTTGTATCAACCTAAGTAAAGAAGACAATTACTGAGTTATCATACCTTTTCATTATAATTCGACTGCTTCAATCCATTGTAGTGATAGACAGTAAAAGACTCTGGGCCCCGGGACCCCTATTAGAAATAAAGTGTTATTAAAACATATCTTTAGATCAGGCAAATTCTAGTTAGCAAGTGAAAATAAAAAGTCCTTATTCTTTGATACAACAAGAAATATAGATTTGTATAGGTAACTTCCTAAAAGCTGAAATAGCTTCTAGGAAAAAAATTGTTTTATTATAAGATCATCTGTACTAGTTTGTTTTCTAATACTGTTCATATACTACTGGTTTTCAAAGGTCTGATTGTTAATAATTTCTTCCAATTTGATCCACAATATCAAATAAGGGTTTCCATCCCCCTAAGTAAATATATGTAATTCTATTCTGAGAGATTTGGATAACACTCAGTAAAGGATACACATAAAAAACAAACTTTCAGAAAAACTGATGATAAAGTTTAAATCTCTTGGCCTACCTTCATGGCAGCTAATAATAATCTGTCCCTTCTGGAGATGTTTGGCATCAATGATTTCTCTCCAAGGGCCTATGGCTGAGTGTCCCTAGCCACAACTGACACAAGAGTGGTATGTGACACTGGGGCACCTCTCCTCTTAGAAGATCTGCTGGCAACTGTGGATTCTTCAGCTTCCAAGGGAAAGGATGGGAGACAAAGGTAGACTTGGAGACCCCTAAAGTTACCTTCTGAATAGATGCGTGCTTCAATTTTTCAGTTCCTCTGCACTACTTCCAATTTTTAGCCACATACCATCCCTTTCTTAATTCAGTACAGCCTGCGGTATTATGATTTGCAACCAAGAATCTTAAAACACCCTTTATTTTGGTCCTTTGTATATATTTGTGACTTTTTAAATTCTTCTCATTTTCCAAGACTCGGTTTAAAATCTTTAACCTTATTCTTTGGTATTGTAGTTGGGTTATTTACAGTAATTATTGTTTCAAAATTTAATTTTAGAATGGATCTCACAGTACTATGTATCATCTCTTGAGTTATATAGAATTGTATTACCAAGAAAATCTAAGCTCATACTTTTTTGTATTGTTGCTTAATTTTCAGAGCTAATGTACTTTAACTTACAGAAGAAATATTTTACTATAACTGGTTATAATATTATAGTAAATATAATTTATATTCCTGTCATTAACGTTGGCATAAGATACTGAAATTACTACTGCGTTATACTATCGTTTGTTGTTAAGTGCTTGTCTTTGGGATGAGGTGGCCTATACTGGATTCTTTAATCAGACACTAGTATAGAGCCTTAAGCAGTTTTATCATTTTTGGATCCTTGGTTTCCTTTTTGCCAAACTGAATAACTTATTTATAAGGAACAAAATATCTGGTGCATAATGTATACCGAATAAATGTAGCTACTTCTGCTTAAGACAATTTGTTTATATGTTCTTAGAATAATCATAAGCAATGTAAGATATATAATATTTCTACAAGATTGGTAGCTATCACAATGTTTACATTTCCTAAGCACTATACAAAATCTTTCCAAATTGAAAACCACCATTTTACTCTATTATGTTAATAAGATTTATAAAAAGTTTTGATGCAGTCTTGAAGTACATAAAAGTAAAATGAATATTACTGCCTCAAAGTCTGAAATGTTATCATTTATTAGATCCCAAGAAACCACTACTAGTTTTCTTTTTTTTAGTTATCTAAAACTTATCTTCAATTACTCACCTTCTTGGATTCTGTTTTAGATAAGAGTGAAAAGATTAGATCCTGTATTTTAAGATTCTTGGTTGCAAATCATAAAGAACTTAACTAGTGGTTGGAATATAAAGACAGCACCATCTAAAAGACTGATAACAAAAATAAATCTATTTTTTTCACGAAGAATTTACCAAATTTTTAAAAGCCTAATTGTGATATTCTTAGAAACTCTTACCTTATTTTACTCACAGTAACCTCAACAGATACAGTGTTAGAAGATAATGAGTTCCTATTTTAATTACCAGGGCTGAATTTTGACATTTTCCCTCTTATCATTTTGTTACAACTTTTCTACCTGGCAGGACATCTCATTTAAAATAGAGGTGGAAGAGGAATGGCATTTTTTAAAAAAAATAGCTTATTAAAAACCTTTGCTTTTTAGCTAGGAAACATAAGAAAAGGCTGGCATAGACTGCAGAATTGATTTGCCAAAGACATAGCTATAACTGAAGAGCACTAAAGGTTAGCAGAGATTCTTGCTAACTGAGGGCGTAGAGCGCCATGCAAGAGATGTCCCTGTATGAAACAGAACAGCTCCATCCAAATGTTTTTGTTCACTCAGTGAAATTCTCCTGGAACTGGGAGTTCACACTATGTAGAGGTTCCTTTACCTTCCTTCCTAAAATTTACAAAGCATTAAAAAAGATACATCCAAATCGATTAGCAATAGTTACCTGTGGAAGGAAAATTCTGAGTTTTATCCCTTCTTTAGAAAAGCAGTGTGCTTGCTACATGTACTTACTAGTGTGTGCACTATTACTTCTCCTCAATTTCTGCATTACAATGTCTAAACACCTGTTTTATCCCCCTGTATGGGAAAGTATTTAGAAAATAGTACTTTCTTGCTCTGCGTGTTAGAACATTTTATATGAAAGATGCTAAAACAATTGCATTCCAATAGTACAAAACAAATATATATTTTTTGCTTTTTCTTTCACATTACCTGATCAGGAAAAAATTCTTGAAGAAATGGACCCAATAATATGATTCCTAATCCTTCTGGATCTAATTTATTCTTCATGAGATTTATACTATGGGGAAGGAAAAAAATTAAAACAGTTGATACCAAAGAGGGAAAAAAAGCTTATTTTCTCATGATTAAATTACTGGTACTATAACACGTTTGACTGCCAAAATCCTAAGAGCTGTTCTTTTTAGACTCTTAATGACACATATCCAGGAATGACATATAATTTGCCAAAACTTGGTTATTTTTAAACCACAGTAATGTTACTATTTAGAATGTAAATTATGATGATGACTTTGAAACACTGTTCCTTATTAGGTAAAGTAACTTAAAAACTAGGCTTCTAATGCACTCTGATAATCTTCAATGGCAAATTCTGAATGCCTGGATTTAACAATCAAGTGAGCACTTAAGTTTATTTTAAGCCTAAGGAGAAAAACAGCATCAAAAAGCATTGATACATGAGATAAAAACACCTAAAAAGCGAACTGTCAAGAATCAAATGAAGTGTGGAAGGTTCGAGATGTAAGACAGTTCTCTGAACTATCTAATTCATGAAAGTATAATGAATGGTCATACGGGGTACAGGCACTTCACTGCTGCAGTGGCAGCCCAGGGAACAGTGCTTCTTTGCCGAGCCCTAACCATTTAGGTATAGCCAAGACTGGTAAAAGTGCTATTTGTGTGACTAGGGAAAAGGCAGAGAAAAGTAGACTGCAATCTGAAGAGTTTCATAAATGAAAAGCCCTTAGAGAAAATATTTAGCTTGCATGCGATCTCTAGACTGTAAATGCCAACTTAAATATACCATATTACATAATATGCAAAGGATATGACAATTTAATGGGTCTGATAAGAGTAGGAGGTTATGACACGAAACAAATGAAGGTAAGGTGATATTATATTATTTAATTTATTCATCCTTACTTTGGTCCTGTTAGTTTATGGGCCCTCACCGAGATGGTCTCTACTTGGAAATTACTTAAACAGTATGACAGTAATTACCATATTTCTTCTTATCAGACTAGCTCAGTTCTAATTTTTAACGCTTTAAGTTGGAAACAATTATGACTGTTACAAAGATAACAACATAGTTCTAGGTAGTGAGACTGAAAAATACTAACTCACATATGAGTAGTTTGTAAATGTTTATATGTAGTTCATACTTCTGAAAATACACCTGAACTATTCAAACACAGGCTCAAGTTTGAAAAACTATTAAGATTATGTTTTGTAAGCTGACATTTGTTCATTGTCAGATAAACTTTCAAAAGGAAAATGTGTGGAAAAAACTGAAAAATGTAGTTACATTTATGGAAGAAGTTGTATATTTAATCTGTACAAAACCTAGGAGTGAAAATGAAGACAAACTAAAGTCATTTCTAAATGTTCAATGACTTTGGTCAAATATCTTAAAGCAGAGACCTACTGGTTATTTAAACAGGATAACTAGTAAGTATCATTATACAGATTATGTCATTACTTTCACTGAAGCTACTTAAAGACATGCATAAAATTTTAAAAAATGGAAAAGGTTTCACAGTGAAAGAAACTTTTCAATTTACAGAAAAAGTAGGACAGTAAGTGTAGCTAGGAAAGGAAGCTCATTTTAAGTTTGTCAAGTCTCCACTGTAATAGCAATTAGCCTCATTTTTTCCTTAAATCTTTGCTTTATATATGTAAGGTGCTATGCTTTATAAATGCAGGTTTAGATCAAAACAAAGGCAAAAATGTAGATAAATTGTGTTGAATTGAACAGAATACTTTTGAGTTTTTTAACACTTCCTATCTTATTTTGCTTACTATTCAGGATCTGAAACAAGGTCCAGTGCTTTCATCACATCTTCTAGAAGTGAATCAGGTATGAATCCATTATCTGTAGAAAAGTAGTAGAAAACAACTTGGAATTAAGAGTTGACTGTAAGACATGTTATTACTGATTAGGTTCTGGTGGAAAAAAATCACAAAAAAGACACAAAGATTTAAGGAAGAAAAGTATATTATTTTAGACACAATCTTATATATTAGTTTTCTCGGGCACATAAGCAAAGATTTATTTTCAAGGCTTCTAATAAAAAAGTTAACCATGTAACTTCTACCTGAGAATTGCAAAACAGAAATAAAACACCCTAAAGCCAAACTACTTCTAAAATAGTCTTACAAATTTAAGTAGGAAAAAAACTTATTATAACTTTCAATAAACAATGTCAATATTTCAGTTCTCTATAAGAAATCCAATTAAAATAACATTTTTTCTAACAAATTCCCTTAGGCAACATGCTATTTAACTTTCTGAATGCATGCTACTGACCCACTGTTAGATAAGTGATTAAGATTAAATGATATTATAAATATAAGACCAAGAAACATACAACAGCTTGGTGGTTTAAAAATAAGTCGCACTGTTAACAGGAAAAAAATTCAAATTAAAATGCTGAGTAGAATCAAATTTTGAAGACTAGCTTATGGAAAGTATCTTTTCCCTGATGAGGAAACAGCAAGAGACTGATGCAACAGAATGACACCAAAAAAAGCTTGGAGGGCAGTTTGCAATCATAGTAGTCTTACATAAGCAAGCTGTCTATTCCTTAAATGTACAGTGCCAGAGCTCCTTTAGCCATTTACTCATTCCTGAAGAGTGTCTCAGCTTTAAGTCAATTTCCAACACAATATCCTTTTCTGGGATTAGATAATAAATAAAGATCTTGTTGTGGAGAACAAGATGTCCAAAAGCCCTGGTTCTATAATCAAATGACAGAAAAAAACTGTAGTTGTTCTTTCATTCTGTGGTATGTACACTGTCAAGAAGGAAAAAAAGAAACTGAGTCTATAAAAAAAGGTATTTTCCTAAATCTCATAAGAGATTGATCTTGACTAAAAGGCTAAGAATCATAAGGAGTAATTGAAGCTACAATTTTTAAGCAAAGGTTGAAAGTCATTTCAATTTGTCAGTTACCAATAGGTTTAGGGACTAAAGAAGAACTTGATACTTGTGAAAACAGCCAAATTTTATAAACCTCACTTTAATGAGGTCAAGTAGTGGGAAAAATATTTTTCTTAGTTAAGTCACAACGAAAACCCCAGCATTTCCAAACATAAAGCAAACTTTTATGGAACAGTTAAAATTATCTGGATAGGTTTCTGTACTTCCACTTGACAAAAGTGGTCTGTTCCTTTGGAGCGCTGAATGTTCCTTAACAGCACCGAATAACATATATTTTATAATGGCAGGCAGGCTTACCTCCTCTTACCAGAACCCCAAAAACTCAGCTCCCACCCCTGGAAAGAGCTAATTGGTTACATGAAGAACTAAGAACAATGAGCACAGTAAAGTAGCCTTCTTAATTAGCCTCAAGCTTAAACATTTTAATACATTTTAAATTTGTAAATATACTCTGTAATGTATAAATGCATTCTATAATGTAATAACTGTACTAAATAGGTGAATCTACATTTTGTACATACTGTATCTCAAAGCTAGAAATTGTAATGTATCTCAGTACTGAAGATTTAACATATACAAGGTATGACTCGCCAATCTTTTAAAAACACTTATTTTGATGTTACTCTATTTTTTAACCAGTCATATTTACTAAGACAAATATTTTAGAAAAAGAACAGAATCATTAATCTAAACCCAGATGAAACCTAGATAATCTAGCATGTAGTCAACCAATTCCTTAGAGAATATGGAATTAAAGACACCATGGTGATAAGATCTCAATTCCAACAGTAAAGGAAATCTGAGAAAACAATTACTAGTCAAGCACGAAAAGAACCTGAATTCATTTGTAGACATGAATATAAAATCAGACTTCTAGAGGCTGCAAAAGTGGGGAGTATGAGGCATGGAGGACAAGTAAGGACCCAGCACTCGTGATGGCAAGCAGCTAAACAAAGTATTTTGGATTTTTTTTTGGCCAGCAAACAGACTCTAAAATGTGCCAAGCTCCTAGGAGTAACTCAGAGCAACAGACAGCTGATGAAGGAGAACAGAAGTTGGCAAGTAAGTCATTTCCTAGATATAACAACCATTTCCTAACTGTGAAGAAATAAAAGATGGACTTTAAAGAGAAAGATGTACCAATTAAGGGAGAGTCTGACATGTGTCTTTTTTTAAGCACAAGCTCAACAGTGCTGTGGGAAGAAGGCTACTCAGAATGCACAGGGCCAGAAGGGGGCTTCTTACGTTTGAGTTGGAAACACCTTGTGGGCAGCAAGCACTTGGGACTAACATTTTCAAGTCACCGTAGGTGAGACAATGGTTTTGTGGGACTAGAAAAGAGCACAAGTCTAGTTGAGGAGGACCTAATGCCATTTGTATCAGTAAAATAATTAAGATTTTATTTTCATTCTGTTGTATTTTACCAAACAATCTATTTCAACTTGAATAACACATAATTACAGTGGAAAGAATGACTTGTCCCGCAGGTGAAGTGAAGACATGTTCATAGCTCAGCTTTCCTTAGTGTTTTATTACTGTGGGTTTGCTCCCCCCAGTAGGTGATGCCTACAAGGCAGGGGTTTCAAAAGCCCAGGGCTGTGTTTGATATAAGCAAGTGCTCAATAATGCGTGTTTCATTTGATTATTCAAGCTAATCCTAATTTCAATTTTAAAGAAAATACTCTGTCCAGCTACCACCCTTCAAGCAACAACAGTTTTGTAAATTGTATGCATAAAGCTCAAAAAGAAATGAGCTTGTGGGGCCTTCCTGCTGGCACAATGGGTTAAGTCACAGCACTATGAAGCTATTCAGAGCCACTACAGCACGAGTTCGATACCTGGTCAGGAAGATTCCCACACGGAGCAGCAGACCTCTCCTGCCTCGCCTGCTGCTCCCCACACCTCTGGCATACACCCCAGCTTGTATGCATAAATAAATCTTTAAAAAAAATGAGCTTGTCCTGCAAAATCATTCCATTTATGTGACTGCAGAACACAATGACAGTGGCTAGGGCAAGGTGAAGAAGAGCAAAGACAAGAAGCAAGTATCCTTTAAAAGGAACAGAAAAGACAAAAGGCAGTTGGTAAACAATCTAAGGATTGTTCATTAAGCAATCTATAATGGTAGTTTTTCTTAAAATACAACATGCTGAAATATATTGACTTTTTTTCCTGAATGCTTTCAGCAACTTAAAATATTAGTATTTAAAGTGCTCTTTTTATATAAAGATAATAACACATTGCCCAAATACAGTTGCTTCCTGAGATGTAATTCTACAAAGGGAAGAGTGAGAGAAATGAGAGACAATAAGACAAAGAAGCCAAAACACCACATAATGTGAAAACATGGGACTATCATTTCAAATACATCTATATAGGACTGTTTTTGTTCATGAATGAATAAACTATGCCACACAATTTTGGAATTTATTTCTTTTCTAAAAAATTTTTTTGACAGAATGAGAGAGAGATGAGCACAAGAGACATGGGGAGAGGGCCACAGAGATAGAGACAGCTTGAGACAAACAGTGAAAGAGCACAAGAGACAGTCAGATGAAAGACTCTGGGAGAGGGAGGTAGTGACAGAGAGAGGTGAGAACCACAGATGAGCAAGACGGTGACAGTGAGTCAGGAAGACAGAAACAGGGAAAAAGATATGGAGACAGTAAGAAACACTGCCAGATACAGGGAGACTGGGAAAGAGGGAGGGAGGAATAGTGACACATAAACAGATGAGAGTATATCAGGGAGAGAACAGACAGAGCTAGACAGTCTGGATTTTGTTTAATTAAAACCACACTACACAATAAATTGCCAACTCATGTAAAGCAGACCTCTCTTACAGAAAATTGAATTTAGGAATTTTCCTAATTATACAGCTACTCATATTTTGGGCAATCATTTCAGGAAAACAGCAGTACATACCTCATCTTACATATTCCATTCTGGAAGGATTTTTATCTCTCATACTGCAATTAGTATGGTAGAAACAAGTCCCTAAACATATCCTGAAATGAGCAGGAATTAATGTGAATATATGTATGGCCATGAAGCAGCAGTAATCTATATTGGAATATGAAGTAGAGTAAAGGTAAGCTCTAAAAGAGGGTTAGAGAAGATGGGAAAAAACCCTCATACCTGAAATCCTTAGGACATCATGACACAGGAAATTGCTGAACTCATTATCTAAAATATAAACCTAAGACTTCCCCACAAGACAAACACTTTTCAAGCTTTTCTTTGCATATAAAATGGTATCTCCTTCCTGTGTTCAGATATATCAGTTTCTCTTCACTTCCAATTGTCAAATGTCAAAGTCAACTCACCAATATGAGCATTAAGTAACTTGAGGAATGGAGAGAAAGGAAGTCACATAAAGTACCCTACTACATGGTAAGCAATGGTCAGGTGCTTTCCACAATATTTATCTTCATAATGACTCTAAGAAATAGTTATATTTTCATTTGCTGTATATAAGAAAACAGATTTTAAGATCTTAGTGAGGATATATTCCTAGATTTGTGTGATTCAAATTTTCAGAAATGAAGAGAGATGCCTAAGTTTACCAAGTTTCAAGATCGAAGAAAACGTACTTTTAAAGATAACTAAGTCCCTTTTGGAATTCAGAGACATCACTGAAGCATCACCTAACGTAGGCTTCACATAATAGTTTATAATGGACTATAAGGCATGACCTGGTTTTAAAGTTCTACCAGGAAAGCCAATGACTTACCTACTACAATTTAGAGTCATTAATGTTACCTAAGTATGTGAATACAAAAGTGAGCAAAACAACCTAAGCTAACAGTGACATAACCATGGACTTTTCAAAACTGTTAGTTACAATAGTTAAGCACACGCTCAAGAGAGAATAAAAGTCAATTTACTTTTCCACATCTTTTTCCTGCCACAATCAATTTACATAGAAATACTTTGGGGAGTCACATCAACTATATGGAGGGCTAGAGGTTGCCAGTGCTCATTTCTCCTCCATATAATAACAAACCGAAGAAAACAGCTCAGAGAAAGCTCTGGACTACAAAGAAGTAGGACTTACCAAGAAAAAAAAATGTCAGAACCTAAAAAATTGAGGATGACCTAGAAAAGCATAGGAAACAAATTACTTGCATCACTCCATTTCTTAGTCAAGGTCAGCTCAGCTCCACAAGGAATTCTCTCAGAGAAAGTTCGTCATGAAGTAAAGGAGAATAGGAGAATCCCAGCCCACCTCATTACTCTGGACTTTTGCAGTCTTTGTTAGAGGTCTTCAAGGACTTCACCTATGCTGATCTCAGCTGCCCACAGTCCCTCCTCTGCATCTAGTCCCAGAGACTCAGGCAGCTGCTTTACCCCAGTCTCTGAGATTGGGTACATAACCTCATCATGTGTCAAACCCAAGAGGTCACTACTCTGTGCACTGCCTCCTGGGCTCAAGTCATGCATTGAGTGCCATCATTGGGTTGTTACTGCCACTGTGATCTAAATGTTGACATAGTTGTGAGCCCTGCTCCTCAAGTCCTAACAAATGGCATTAACTGGGGTTGTGATGCTACTGACTTGCACACAGGGTCACAGTTGAAACTGACATACTATCCCCCTGAACCCAGGAAACCAAAGCACTTGTATTATAGGACTGGTACTGCAACTGCATTTCCACCTTCAATATCCCAAGTTACTATGGTGAGGCCATGGCCATATACTAGACATTAGGGTCACAGCAAGTGTATCCGTCTTGCAGGCCACATGTGCTGTCTTAGGACCCCCACACTGATATGCCTCTGAGTGTCTTGAGTGTCAGCATGATAGAGTAGGCACCAAGGAGCATCTCCTCATCTAGAAGTTGCTTCCACAAGCAAAAGAAAAAGATCAGGAAGGTATCAGCAGCCTTGACCACAGAGGACTTTTGCAGTCTGGCCAATGTTAACCTCAGTCAGTGGAGCTACAAAGAGACTATGCCACCATACCTTCTCAAGAACTAAAGATGTTACATCCAGCCAGTGCCCTTGCAGCCACTTTGAGGTCAAAGTCATTCTCCACTGAAATCATCTGAATGGACTGATAAAGGTGACTGTACCTCAAATGTGCAGGTAACAATGCAAAACTATCAGAAACAAAAAAAAGGCACCACCAAAATAACACAAGTTTTCTAGTAACTGACCCCAAAGAAATGGAGATCTGTGAATTATCTGAAAAGTAGTTCAAAAGAATTTTAAGGAAATTCAGGGAAATTCTATAAAACAAACAATTCAATAAACTAAGCAAAGTGAGAAATTCAACAAATAGAAATCACAAAAAAAGAAAAATGCAATAGGTAGCTTCAAAGCAGAAACATTCAGACAGAAAAAAGAATCTCTGAGCTTGAAGGCAGATCTCTGGATGTTTACCAGTAATAAGGAAATAAAGAAATTAGAATGAAAAAGAATGAAGAGAGTCTAAGTGAATTGTGGGGCACTATCAAAAGAACAATGTTCACATTTTAAAAATGCTCAAAAAATTCAGTGGAGTAGAAACATACCTCAATGTAACAAGTTAACAAACCCATACATAGTAATATATGACAAACCCACAGTTAACATTATACTTAATGGAAAAAAATTCAAAATATTTTCTCTGATAGCCAAGAACAAGACAAGACTACCCACTTTCACTACTCCAATTCGTTAGAGTCTGCAAGTTTTAAGCAAGAGCAGTTGGGCAAACAAAAGAAATCCAAATTGGGAGTAAATAAAATTGTTGCTATTTGCTGATATGCTCTTACATATAGAAAATCTCAAAGAGTCAATCAAAAAACTGTTGGAATTATTCAATGAGTTCAATAAAGTGACAAGAACAACTTAGAAAAATCAACCTAACAGAAACTGATCAAATTCCTTCACCAGTAATGGTGAAGCCTTTAAAAAAACAAACAAAACAAAAAACAAACAACGATCCAAATTTACAATACCATCAAAAACAATAAAATATTTGGGAATAAGTTTAAGCAAAGAAGTGAAGGATTTGTACAATAAAATCTGTAAGACCTGTGGAAAGAAATTAAACACACAGACAAATGTAAAGACATCCCATATTCATAGATTGGAATAATATTCTCAAACTGATCGCACTATTACAAGTTATGTACAGATTCATTACAATCCCCATCAAAATATCAAAGCATTATTCATAGAAATATAAGAAATTATAATAAAATTTGGATGGAACCACAAAATATACTCAGTAACCAAAGCAATCTGGAGGAAAAAAAAAGAACAAAGCCAGAGACTCACTCCTGAATTTCAAATTATACTACAAAGCTATGGTAATAAATACAGTATGGGAGCCATGAATACCCAATGAGGGAAGGACAGTCTTCCACAAATAGTGCTGAGAAAACTGGACCAACACATGCAGAAAAATGAAATTGATCCCCTACTCACACCAGTCACACACGTTACTCAAATGGATCAAATCAAAGACTTAAGCATAAGACCTGATAACATGAAACTCCTAGTAGAAAATACGGAAACAAGCGCAATGATACTGGTCTTGGCAATGATTTTAAATATATATAGATGCAAAACACAGTTAATGTTAATAAAACACTATCTTTTACCTTCTGGATCATAGGTTTGAAAAACTCTCCTGGCTTGTTCTGAAGGAGCTTCAGGGGCAACTAAAGCCATATCCTGACAAGATAAAAAGCATGCTTTTAACCAGCTATAATATCATGGCATTAAAAAACAAACAAATACTCAGGAATGGTGAAAAAATGACAACATTTTATATTAGGAGACTGAGTTACATTTTATATAGGCATGTGACCAGATAAGTAATTATCTCTGGGCATTACTTTTACATCTTAAAAATAGAAAATATTTTAATCACAGAGAAATGTTGTGAGAGTATATATGAAGTTCTAGATAAAAACACCTGAAAATTCTAATATAGTGATATAGTATAATATAGTATAGTATAATATAGTATAATACAGTGATATAGTGATATAGTAATCACTAGAAAAATGCAACCTGCAAAAAATAAAAACATCTGCTTTACATTATTGTCTCAGTACACATATAACTTATTTTCAAATACTTAAAAATTAAATCCTGAGATAAGTGATAGCAAACATTTATAAAACTATACATTTAGATTACTTTAGTCAGTATCATACCTAGTCAAAGAACAACAATCAAGTGCCGCCGGTCCAGAATTTTAAATGTTTTTCTTTTTTTTGAAAGACTTATTTATGCATACAAGCTGGGGTACAGACCAGAGGTATGGGGCAGCGAGAGGGTTCACCTAGAGACAGAGTGGGAAGCAGAACAGGCAGATCGATGGAAACACACCGCTGAGGGGAGCAGCAGGCAAGGCAGGAGATGTCTGCCCTGCCACATGGGAATCTCCCCTGCTAGGCGTGTCAGTGCTGCCAACAGACAGCCGATGCCAACAGCTCCACAGCTCAGCACCTAACTGCTGTGCCATGGGGGAGGCCCAGAATTTTTATTTTCTTAACTCAAATGAAACACCCAAATGAAAGAATTATTTCTTTTCTTCATGAGGAAAGAATTTTCTATCATAACTAGTTTCTTCACGTAGTAAGCAACATTGGTACTTATCAAAATTCTAAGCACAAAAATTCAGTTACCTTTTATTCTTCACAAACCTTTACTCCACATATTTAAACTGTTAGGAAATTCTAGTTCTGGACAAGTGTGAATCTAGGAAGATAGTACTAGACAGATGAGCATAGTTATGTTCCATTAAGTATCTTACAAAAATAGGTGGTGGCCTGATATGACCTGTGGGCCAAATTTTGTTGACCCATAATTTAGGAAATATATTTTTTTCCCAAATGCTCTATTAAGTGTCTTCTTTTGGACACGGCTGGGGGCATAATATGTCTTAATCACTATAATGGATTTTATAGAGAAGGTATTTTGGCCCTCATCTGAAAGAAAAAATACGGTAGGGATTTTTAGCTAGAAGAACACTGACAGCCCATAAAGTAGCAGAAATTGTCAAGACTAAGAACTAAGAGAGAAAATATAGGCAAAACACTACATGACATACATCTCAGTAACATTATTAAAGACACCCTCCCCCCAAATCAAAGAAAGTGAAGGAAAATATAAACACCTGGATCACAAACTAAAAAGCTTCTGTATCGCAAGAGAGACATTAACCAAAACAAAGAGACACCCTAGTGATTGGGAGAAAATTTTTGTACACAATACAACTGTTTGAGGTACTGATTACAAAGATCTACAAAGAGTTGACATGACTCAACAAAAACAAAGAAAACAATCCAGTCAAAAAAGGGCAGAGGAGCTAAAAAGACATCTCTTCAAAGAGGAAATCCAAATGGCCAACAGGTATATGAAAAAATGTTCAACATCACTTGCAATCAGGGAAATGCAAGTCAAAACCACAGTGAGATACCACCTTATTACACCAGTGAGACTGGCACATATTTTAAAAACAGGAAACAATATGCTAGCGAGGATGTGGAGAAAAAGGAATTTTCTCCTACACTGCTGGTGGGAATACAAACTGGTCCAACCACTATGGAAAGTTGTGTGGAGGTTCCTTACACTACTGAAAATGGAGCTACCATATGACCCAGCAATTCCACGCCTAGGAATCTACCCAACAAACACAAAAACATTAATTCAAAAGGACACCTGTACCCCTATGTTTACTGTAACACTATTTACAATAGGTAAGATATGGAAACAACCCAAATGCCCAAAAATAGGTACGTGGATCAAGAAGATGTGGTATATATACACAATGGAATACTACTCAGCAATCAAAAAAGATAAACTCATGCCATTCACAGCAACATAGATGGAGCTGGAAGGGATTACACTCAGTGATATAAGCCAGAAAGAAAAAGAAAAATACCAGATGGTTTCACTTATATAGGAGGAATGTAGGGGAATCAAATAAGGGATCAGGAAAAAAAAATTATATTATAAAAAAAAAATTAACAGGCAACTATAAATCAGAGATATTCAGAAGGGGACAGTAAAGAGAGGGATCAAAACAGGGGAAGGAAGGGCACAAGGGACTATGGCAATGGTGCATGGGTGAAATGGTAGTGAGAATTATTCGGGGACTATACCCAAGAGGTACAGTTAGGAAAGGAAGTCAGTTTTGATGGAAAAAATAATTTGATTCTCAAAATTTAGAGTTTGGGGACGTGACAGTTAACCATCTAAATAGGATACATGGATTTATCTTAACATTTGACAAACTGACACTCAGTGTTTGCCAACTGCAAGCTTCTTATAGGTTAGTAGAAAGGACATGAGCACTAGAGGCAGTTAGAGCAGGAAAACCTACTAGATTAAGATAACAAAATGGACAAAAGTTGATTACTTCTAAGTATCAGAATAGTGTTTCCAAAAAGGAATATAGACAATTTATTGGCTGAAGTTAGAAGTGTGAAACAAGTATCTCAAAACTCTGTATGTGAAGAAACAGCAACAAAAAACTCCTAAGCAAAACAACCTAAGCAAAAATTCCTCTGTCCTTCCCATATACAACCCAGTGGTACTGGTCAGTTTCCACATAATAAAACCACCAACTGTAATGGTCATTACTAACAAATAATTTGCAAAACTCCTTAGGATTTAAACTCTTCTAGTCCCCCCAAAACAAAAACCAACAAAAGATTATAGTAAATTCTAACAAACATTCCAAGTTTTCATCTACAAACCAAAACTAGTAGTCTTCTAAAATAACAATTGGCTTGCTTATTTTAAGCATCCACGATGCTTCTTTAGATTATTGTAGAAAATCTAATCTAAGCTTGTTTAAACTTACAGAATGTTTAAATGTTTATACATAAAATCAGGATAACCTACAAAAGCACCTTCTATTCCCACTGAAGTGTTCCATGCTGAAGTACTTTTAACTTTCTAATTTAAAATTACAAATTCCAACACAAGTTTTTATGAACTTATTTAACTTAAACACTTTTCAACAAGATTCCTAGTGTAAAGATTCTAAGCAGAATGAACCATGTCCCAAATTTGATATTATTAAATCTATTTAGTATTTGCAGAGCAAGTTTGAATAGCAAATAGTGAGTTCCATTCAACCGAGAAAGAGTCCTTTACAATCTTGACAAAATATTTTAGTGAGAAAGCTATAATTCCCATATTTTTCTCACTCCATGTATAGGAAGTGATTTAGTTATAAAGGGCAAAGCAAAACAGAACTCAGTCAGGTACAGTTAACTTTGTAAGTGTGAAGAACAAATAAAGTGAATTCTATCCCCAAGATTTTCATTTCCAAGAGTTAATGTAGCAACAGGTTTTAGGTTACATATTTAATATGTATTTTCCACATATAACTATACACACACACTCGACGTTTGGAATTTTATCAAGTTATTAGATGGTTAAGATATTCTGTACATTTAAGGTCATGATCTAGTAGGAGAGGAAAAAATATGGTAATATATGCTTATTTCTATGAATATTAAAATTACCTTCTAAAACAGTATTCAAACATACTTAACCAACCACCTCATCCCCAAGCCACTGAATTACAGATTCCAATGATAGAATTCCAAGTTATCCAAGTCAGCAGGGAAACTTATATTTCTTTATTTCATTCCTAGTTGTATCAGTTAGAAAATGTCAAAGTGCTTTACACTTGAAACTTTAAGTACCCCTATGCTCCCCCCGCCCCCCTACCACCCCCCTGCCCAAGAAAAAGTTCTGAACATAAGCATCAAATATTGGAATATTGTTTCAGTTAGCCATTTATTTACATGGATTTACTCTAAAAGTAGTTCTCAACATTAGTCAAATATATTAGATGTTTTTACCAGAGAAATGTTCAATCAAACAATTTCTATTCATTCAATTTACTGGTCAACAGGGACAGCTAAACAATATAGCTTTTAAAATGTCTTGCTTCACCCAGCTCTCTTTTACTGGCAGAGTGCTGCCAAAGGGGGAAAAAAACAAGCTGTAATGGGACTATCTAATATCCTATAGTCATGAAACAGAATCTTTTTCATGTTAACTCTGTTTTATCAGCATAATTATTCACGGATCACCATTAACCTTTTCAAATGTTGTAACATTAGCTATCCTTCTAAATACCGACTGAAATATAAGGTAGGCCAGTGTTCAGATCATTGGCTAGGTAAAAGTAGTTCATTACTTAATAGGTCTTTAAAGTTTATTCATTATACCTTTCATCACTATCAAGAACAATCTGCTGTCATGGGTAACCAAAGAACCTTTGAGAGCCTTACCTAGCTTCACAAATGATCACATATATAAATGACATTTTAGCTTGCAGACAACACTTTATTATGTTAGTAAGAATTTTTTTAAATAAAAAAAATTAAGTGTCTATCATTTACCTTTAAGCAAAACATTTTAAATCAGTGTTTCTTTCTGACTCTTTACTCACTATACTTAGTTATGAACCACTGTAAAACAGAAATTTAAATCAAATGCTTTTGTGTACATGTTTTACAGTGTCAGCGTTAGACACCGAAGTCAGTTAATCCCATCAATTGAAAGCAGGTAGGAAAGTGGACTTTTTTCTTGATCTTCCATTATTTACCAGACAATGTACAAAAACCTCAAGCTATCTCCACAGTCTGCCACCGCTGTCTGGTGCACATTTGTGTTGAAGCAACAGGGAGTCAGGGTAGGAAACAAAGCAGAGACCTTCAGGTTCTTCCTTTAGAAAAATAAACTCCAAATGTACAAATGGAAATACTGCAGTAGGGGGGAAAATCTCCAATGGATATGATTTATTATAATCATTACAAATATTAACAAATAGACTGCTTTCTCTCCCTGTTACCATACCTGTACATCTCACTGTAACAATACTCCAGCTTTTTCCAAATCAATTTGGCAGGAAATTCATCCCTAAGGCCCAAGGTGTCCTCTTGTGTGTATATATATACATACACACACACACAGATATTTATCTATATACATAGATATATATCTATATAGATATATATAGGATAGATATATATCTATATAGATATATATATCTAGAATGCTACCATTTATGGCTCAAATCTTTGAGAGAAATGAGCAAACAGTCTCTCAAACCATTTTCTGTCTTGTCTTTTATATGAAGAATTAGGCCAAGAAAAGCTATTGGTGTTTTAACAACTGTATTGCATTAAGAAAACAGCCAACATAAATTACTACTTTACAAGCACACGAATGGACATTTACATAAATCAAGAAAAAGCATCATCTAACTCTTTTAAATGGTAGAAATGGAGATTTAATTACTTGCATAAAATCAATTTTATATTAAAAAATACTACTAATTTCTAAGTATAGACTCTTTGTATCATTTCAATTAAGATAAACTGTTATATCACCTGACCACAAAGTAGCCTATGGTGGGAGATAGTATTACTATCCTCCCTTTTTGGTGCCTCCTTGTAAGAGGATCTGAAGTAACTTTCTGTAGGAGGGGTCTACACCCTAGTTCCAATAACACCAGGTTGAGCCAAGTGACTGGCGTGGCCAGAAAAAACACAAGCAGAGATGACATTAGTTCCTAGAAAACGCTCTAAGTACCATTCTCGTTTTATTGAGTGCCTTTTACTTCCTCTCTACCAGAAGAACTGCACAGTCCTGACAGGAGTGGCTGCTCCTTCAGTTCAGATCTTAGAATGAAGAAGGTACATGGACCACACCTGCAGAACATGAAAATTGAGAGAAACAAGCTGGAGTGTTTGGGGAGTTAAGGCATGCTGGGAGAGTCCCAGTATAGGCAAAAAGCGGGTGCACTGTTTATAGAGTTTAAATGTAACCAAACTGACAAAATTCCTCTTTATCATCGTCATGTGCAGGCAATTCTACACAACCTCAAGGATCAAGCATTCCTCCAACCTGGGGGTACTTGCCCCTTCTTGAATATTATCATGTAAATTACAGGAATTTTGGCATGTTACTTCAGGAAAAGGAATTAAAGGAATTAAAACCAAATCTTCTCTCTGAGATTTTATTTATGTGACATGTATTGTACTTGCTCTTCCTATTCATATTTGGCCTACTTTTCTCCCCTTCTTTTCTGATTTAACAACATAAGCTGCACATAGAGGAATCTATCTCCACATAGAAGCACTTCATGTTTCAGCTGAAAATAATGCCTAAAAAGACTAAAATTATAGTGAATACTTGCAATGGATGATTAAAGAGGAAAAAAGAGAACAAATGCCCAAATATTTAACTGGGTAATATTAGGACATTTAAAGTTTTTTAACATCTAAATATGAAAAAGCCTAAAGGAAGAAATGATTTAACAAGAAAACAAATGTTACATAGTCTTTTTTCCTTTTGAAGGGGAACCATTTTAAAAAGGTAAGTTTAAATATACATTCTAAATTCTTTAAGTATCTATTTTTCAAAATCCTTTCTTTTACCTAAGCTATAGATTTGTGGGTTTTTTGTATGACTTCATTTCATTTTTTATCATCTTCAAACTATGAACAAAAATCTAAATATGATAGATTATATGATGTGACAATGCTTATTTGTAAGTACCCAAAGTGTTTCATGGATAGTATCATGGAACAATTTCTGAAGACACCACCCATGCCCACAGAGCACGTTCACTCACAACACATAGATCTGAAGGTTTAATTCTGTCATAGCTCAGATGTCCTACATAGAAAATTTTCAACCTACTTAATAAGTTAGGTTCCTTTCTTTGAAGAGTTCTATTTACATATGGCATTTTTACCTCACTCAGTCTCTTATTTAGAGGGTTCTATGGGATTACTGCTCCTTGGTGACATTTGAGTTTCCTTTAAGATCCCTGTAGCTTCCATTTTGTGACATTCACCCTTAATAGTAAGTTTAAGATTCCCATTTACACAGGACACCTTGTATGTATTGCCTACAATCACATTCTCTAAGGTATTTTTGTTCAGGAGTACAATATTAGTTTTGCTTCACAGTGAGGATGTTTAAGTAAGATAAAAAGAAATCATTTTGTCTATGTTAGAAATGTAACATGATTTATAAAACATGGCAGGTAGTTAAATTAAAAAACTTAAAGAATATGGTTATAAATGATGAACCTGAAATTTTATAGTTCATTAATAAAATGTATTACCTTTTGTTACCATTGATTTTCAAATAAAACCCAATTATGAAAAATCTCTTCCAATTCTACATGATATGTTTAATGATTCTCCATGGTTAGAAGGTAAGAAAGGGTACATTCTGGGTCATCACACATCTCAAATATGAAATGATAACTATTAAGCAAATAGTTTGACACTCAAATTTAAAATTACAAACTTACATCTGTTTTTAAAAAAATAGTCAATTGGAGTCCTAAAAGTAGACTGTTCATCTCACAAGAAAAAACCAACACAGTTATTTCTGAATAGAAATAATTTCTTATCATCTTCAAACTATGAACAAAAATCTTAAATATGATAGATTATATCATCTAACAATACTTATTTGTAAGTACCCAAAGTGTTTTATTCATTAATCTGGAGAAAGCGTCTAGAAGTAGGTGTGTTTAAATTGATCAGGAAGAAGAGCAAAAAGTATTGATTTTTTGGCCGAAAGAATGGGGGCTTTGGCTAAATGATTTCAGCTCTCAGTAGTGCTAAATTTCAATAATTAAGAATATTATTCCAGTTCACCAAGCATCAGTCTACAATAGATTCTCTCCCTTTGCTGCCCTTTGAAAAGAAGTTAGCTTTGAAGAGAAGCCTGGCTTTCTAGATGCCAGTATGATAGAGGCATCGTGCATCACTCCAATATTACTTTTATGTGAAGTGCATATAGTGAATAAATTGCTTTAATCATGAGTGAGAACAGTCATCAATAGTATAGCTATTAAGTATACTTCTTCCTAAGGCTAGAAGATCTAATCCTTTAAAACATTATCTCATTAGATCTCTACCATTCTCCAATCCAAACCCAATCCAAATTCATCCTGTCAGTTTAATTCAGAAATAAATCTCTTAACTTTAAGTACTTCTGTACATTTCTACCACCATTACCCTGGACCAAATTATGCTCTTGTGAACCTGGATCACTACCCACACTCTAGAGTATCCTGCAGTATATGTATTTCCCACAATTAGCCAGTGTTCCAAAATGCAAGTTTAATCCTGTTTCCACCTTCTTAACACCCCCAGTTCTCCTGCCTACTTTTAAAAGTCCAATGGGTGTCATTATTCTTAGGAATCCATGGCCTACCTACATCTGTAGTTTCATCTTGCACCTTGTCCCCCAATTCTCAGTGGTCCTGCTCTTCCTTTTCATTTTCTTTCTCTTACTCTTTCCATTTGCTACACCACAGCCCTTTCTTCCAAACCATGTGTTTGCAATGACAACTTCAAGGTAGGGGATACTTCCCCCACCTTCCTCTAGCTTAATTTTACTAATTTTGATTCCAAAACTAGAGCACTACTACAGTGTCCATCTTAACCATCAATTCTTCAAGGAACTTCCAAATCTTAGAAAACAAGGACAAATTTTTATAGCTTCATAGACCTGTGCTTTGTCAGCATGCATCACAGTTGTAATTTTGTAAGTATGACTATTTGATTGATGCTGTCCTCCCATTAGAATGTATACCTCCATAAGAATAGGAAGAATATCTACTTTTACTTTAACTCTGTTCATGGCTTCAGACATGCCAGCACAGACAACACGCTCAGGAAGTATCTTTCAGCTCAGTATACATATGAATGAAGATAGTTGCAATTATTATCACCTCCAATGTACAAATCACCTGAACAATTCTATTGTTCTTCATAGGCTTTTTACAATACCCAAGTATGGGTTGTCTTGAAAATATTTTTTTACTTAATCATAACCAGTACAAAGAAGTAAGCATATGAAATACTTCTTCAGAGAAAAACATCAGTTTTATAGGAAGAAAAAAATTCAACATTTACATAAAGCTGTGGAAAAATAAAACCTATGATTTTTTTTCATTCCATGGAATAAAAAGTATATGAATCTATACACACAAAATGCCAAACTCAAAAAATAGGAAACAAAATCACTACAGCCAAAATTTGTTCAAATGTAGAAAGAGCAAAGAAAATGACCAAATTATAAATCTTATTATATCAAAACCAGCAAAACTTATTTTCTGTATGGTGAGATGAGACAAATACTACTTTATTTTAAAAAACTTAAAACTGGACTTAATAATATAAAATATTACTAATAATATTACTATAAATAAAATATTACTATAAATATTACTTAATAATATCAAATATTACTGACCTCATTATCATTAATATGGCCTTCTGGTTTTATATTACGTATTTCAAATGGTAAAAAAAAAATATTTACCAGCAACTTTTTTAAAGATAAAATGTTCAAGTAATCCAAATTCAATTTTTCTAAAATACATTGAAAATTAAGCCTTGGCTTTTAAGAAGTTTCAGAATAAGTCATGAAAAACATTTTTAGAAGATATGTCATTAGAACCCAAGTGTGGATAATTATGGGACGGTTTTATTTATTAAATTAATGAATGTACTATGCTATGGACAGACTATATACCAGAGCCAGAGAATACAAAGATTAATATAAAAACAGTAACAATTAGTATAAAATCCCAAAGTTCTTAAAAAGAGAGGAGGTACTTGGCATCAATGATTTCTAAATTTTACAAGTGAAGAACTTAAAATCTTACTATAAAATTCTGTATAATCACTTTTGTGTGAGTGCATTTTCCCTATGAGAGATTAATTTAGTAGCCTCAGGGATGCAAAAAAATATAGATTTAAAAATCGTATCTGACTCGCATAGCATAAACTTGGCAGATTTTACTGAAATCTAATTTTGATTCCAAAACTAGAGCACTATGACAATATGTTCTTTAGTGTCATTTTTTAAGATTCTGTAACAATAGGCTTGTTAGAGGAAATACACTGAGGTTTGTACAAAGATCCAAACTAAATATGGCCTTATATAACTTGTTAGCCTGAGGTCATACTTCAAAAAAATCCTACTATAAGCATACCTTGGCAAAAAATACGGTGAGGTGAGTTTCACTGCCAACGATCCAAATAGGGAATTTTGGAGATTTCAAGTAAGAACCAACCTAGAACAAATGCAGCAAAATAAACAAACAAATGAAAATATTATACTGCCCGTTAAGCATTTGCCCACAAATATCTGAAGCGTATCTGAAGCGTCCAATTCAGAATACTTTAGCTTGTATCATTAAAGTCACTGTAAATACAAGAAATGCTATTTTTGAACAATATGATTGCTGGGGGCTGAAACCTATTTGATCATCATAAGAATATTACCCCTGTCCAAATGTGGTCATGAACAAGGAATACTGCCTGGTAAGAAAAGAAAGGGGCAAGATTCTGTTCCTGTTACTAAAAGTAATTGCTGCCAACAACAGAATCACTACTATGGAACCACCATTATAAACTAGAAAAGAAAATTATGTCTATTTCTTCCTTCAAAATCAGAACATCTTATTAAGGGCAAATCACTAATGATAAACCTCATTTAAAACTACATAGAATATTGAATAGTTATTTCAGTTTGTGTAGGAAAGCAATGAAATATTTATAAAAAATATTTCATGGCAGTTCTTACTCCTAGCACACGTGCTAGAGAGTTTAGTGTGAAATCATTTTTTCAGATGGAACAGATGAAGTAGGAATTTCAGGTATTTAGCAATTCTTTATCTTTGCCTTATAAAGTATTACTATTTGCTTCAATGAAAAATATGGTTAGTGAAGAAGAAACAATATATTCTTTTCCCTCAATTTACCAAAGATAAATTTATATTCAATAATAGATTTCTCTATTTTTATAAATTATTTCATACTGGATTCTACCTCCCTACCCTCAAGAAAAGGACAAACCTCAAAATTAGGAAACTCAGCATAATCAACCAGCTGAACATTATCTTTAATAAGATTCAATTTAGGAAAGGATATTACAGAAGGAATTACACTATCTAATAACAGTAGTAAGTTCAAATATATTGTCACAGAAGAAAACTGTTATGCAAGATTGTGGACATGTGAACAAAAAACATTTAAAGTACTTTAATTCAACTTACCTTACAGTATCTTAAAGCTTCCATTAATGTTAAGAATCCTACAGCTGCTTGTTCATGTATACCAAGAAGTTCTACAACAAAAAAAGCACTGCATTATAAAAATCTGCAAAATACTTATACGTAAATATATATATATATTTGATACCAAAGCTTTTACTTGTATCCAAAAGTATATTTTAGAACTTAGCCTTATTTACTGTTAAGAACTCACGTCAAGTTATTCCTTTAACTCTAATCATCAGAAAATACCATTAGGTTATGTTCATAGTTGGTAACGTGATACTTAAAACATCCTTATCTAGGAAACTTTATTATTAAAGTAACATTTTAAAAGAAGGTATTTCCATCCCTCAAATACAAGTATTTATTGGATAATAGAACAAAATAATAAGATCCATGAAAACGGAACCACTTTGATTTAGAAAAAGAAATGGGTATGCAAATCACCATTTGTAAAATTTATCATTGGGTAGCAGTGAACCTACATGTACAACACTTAAAAAAATGGACACTTGATACTTCCCCTCTCTCCCATAAATAAACACAAATACTGCCCTATGCACTGCCTGACATCCGTAAGGGAAGACTTTTCTGAAATCTGAAAACCCAGCGAAATTCTGGAGGAGTGAAAAGAGAGTGGGTGGTTTGAGAGGTGGGAGTGGAAAAGGCAAGGAAGGCTTCACGCTTCTCAGCAGGAGAAATAAAGATGGGAAATAAAGATGACCAGAATGAATAGAACACAGTGTCTCCCTTACAAGGCTAAGAGTTTGTCACGTGAGACAGATGAAAAAAAAATGTGTGCTTTCTGTTTACACTTACAGACACAAATACATACATGCTAGTGTGGTCACACATTTTATCTTATAGTTAAATAAGAGCATCTGCTTACTCTGTTAGCAAAGATATACAGAAGTGGTAACATTTGAGATAACTTGAAGCAAACATAGGAATTTTCCAGAAAAAGAAGAGGATAAGAGAAAAATTCAAGGAAGGAAATAGCAAAAAGGTATAAAAAAATCAAAGTATTTATGGGATAAAAATTTTGTTCCTTAACAGTTTCAGCCTGAAGAATCTGACAAATCAAAATTAATTGAAATAAAAAACTAAGAAGTAGGTTCTGGAGTGATGTGACAAAAGAACTAACTTTAGGTTTAGACAAGGTAGAGTTGAAGCACCACCAGTTTCTAGCTAGAGATGGCTATGCAGCTGGAAGTAGGGCTCAGAAAGCCAGGGAAGAGAGGTCAAGAGAGGAAAGAGACCTTTGGGAATAATCTGCATAGAGACCGAGAGCTGATGTCATGGATGTGGGCAAGACAGAATAAAGTATAGAGAACAAAGAATGAGATTATTTCTCAATAGAGATCTAATTGCAATAATAAAGTCTTTTCATAGACTATAACTTTTACTTAATGAACATTAAATAGAACTAATAAAAATTTGGCTCCATAGATATTTCTAAAAAGCATTTTTTCAGACAAAAATTATATTCACTGTAAATACAATGTGTATATATAATTTTGTATTCTTTATACTATCTGGCCATCTTTTGTCCATTTTTCTATTAGGATATTTTTCTTATCAATTAATGTAATAATATCAACTTTAGTCATTTTTGTTGTAAATATTTTACTATGTATCCTTAAGTACAGCATCCAGATGGTGAAAATCAAGAATTGGGGAGTTTAACTTTTTGGATTTGTAAATTCAAAATTATTATAAAGCACAGATGCGTAAGTTGGCATTTTTAACCAGCTTTTTTCACTCGTTTATTTCAGGCACAAAGGAGGTAGAGCAATGGTTTTCACACAAGACTCATTTTAGAGACTACATGAGATCAAAATGATCTTCATAAAAAGACAATAACTATCTTCATTACTTTTATTCTCCCATAAGTACAGAGTTTTCGAGAGGCTAAATGATGTCATATTCTAATAGGTTGAATCTATGAACAAATATGAGGATATAGCTGTCTACTAATCACCTAGACATTAAAGGGATTTGCAAATGTCACTTCTTTCTTGTTTCAGGAAATAGTTTTTTTTAATTAAAATATTTTAACAAGTAGTGGGCAATATTATTACTTTAAATGAATATGTGTTTTAAAATCTCTCAAGTTTCTAACAAGAATAATACTGATCATGAATTGCTTAAAACCCATGTCAGCCAAAACTCTTTGGTCTCAACAAATTTAAAAAATATTTAAGGGCATGAGATCAAAAACTTTGAGAATAATTAGGTTAGAATACTGGAAGGGAAAAAAGGGGGTGGGAGAACAGCAACCCCCTCCCACACACCATAGGTAGAAATGGTACTCTACAGTCTTCTTCCTTCTGAAATGTGAGCATTTAAAATGTGTTCATGTTCAAAAGATACATAAGTTGAGAGACGTTCAAAATTTAATTTCTAACATCAGTTACCACCACCTAGTGTTAAGATTAGATACTACATCATCTATTTCCTTGCAATTTTAAACATTCAGAGTTGTGTATTATCATATCATCATGCTACTAAATACAGCAACCTTGCCATTCTTGGATAATGAATTATTCAGATTAGATCAGTAATCACATGTTTAGGCAAGCTGTTTGGGTAGTAACATTAAAAAATTACTCTTATTTCTTTAAATGGAATAATACTTAATTTTTATCTTCTTTTGATAGCTAAAGCGTATCATTAAAAATACTATTGCACAAAGTTGTAATTATTGTGAAGATAAAATATTCTTACAGGTTACAGAATTTACTTACAGGAGATCTTTCTCATTCAATCTCAAAGAAGTTTTTATATTTGCAGAAAATTCTAGTAATTATGTCATTAGATTTTCTAACACTGTTTTTAAAGTAGCACCTAGGATTAACCATGATCAGTCCCTAATAAGTCTTATTTACTTCAGTCAGCGAGACTGTATATACGTAAAGAGATTTATTTTTCTGAGTTTGCTTTTTTAATACTCTTCTCCACTACCAACTATCACTTCTCAGTGTGATCAGGGCACTTGAAAAGATCCCTTTGTGCCTTTCAAATTTGATGCTCCTACAACTCAGTGTCAAATTAAAAATTAGGCAAATGATTTCAATACACATTTCTCCAAAGAATACATACAATGACCAACAGTATATGAAAAAATCCTCAACATCATTACTCAGAGAAATGCAAATCAAAACCATATCGACGTATCACCTCACTCAGGTTAGAATGGTCATATTAAAAAAAGCATTGGCAAGGACATGTAGAAATTGGTACCCCTGTACATTCTAAATGGGAAAATAAAATAAATGGATAGCTGCTATGAAAAATAGTATGGAGGTTCCTCAATAAACAAAAACAAAACCAAAAACTACCATATGATACAACAATCCTGCTTATGGACATTTATGTATTTATCCAAAAGAAATGAAATAAGAACCTTAAAAAGATATCTACATTCCCATGTTCACTGCAGTACTACTGATAATAGACAAGATACAGAAACAACAACCTACATGTCCCCTAATGGATATATACATACAATGTGGTATGCGTGTGTGTGCATGCACACAGATACACACACACACACACGGAGTATTTTACAGGCTTCAAAGAGGAAATCCTACTATATGCAGAAACATATGACCCTCGACGACATTATGCTAAGCAAAAATAAATCCTGCATGATTTTAATCTTAAGAGTTATCTAAAATAGTCAAACTCAAAAACAGACAAAATTGGTTGCCAGGAGCTGGGAGGAAGAGGAACTAGGGAGTTGTTATTCAAAGGATAAAAAGCTTCTGTTATGCAAGAGCAAGTTCTTCAGATCTGTTGTACAATATCAAACATATGAATTCAAAATCTCAAGAATTCTCCCAATTTAAATCTTTCACACTTCAAAATGCCTTTTTCTTTTCTCAACACATTTCTTCCAGTTTTAGAAGAACTGTACTTCTAAGATTGCTGTTACTCTTGAACCCACTTTTTATGTCTTCTATTAAAAGTTGTTCTTTTTTTGAATGAATAGTATTCCATTGTGTATGTACCACATTGTAATCTAGGGAGAATACACAATGTAAAAGATATGAATAATAATAAAAAAAGTTACATATATAAAAAAAAAAGTTGTTCCTTTCCCTTGGTCAATAGATAATTTAGGTGACTTCTATCTCTTGAAACAAAAACTATGTATAACATCTCTTGGCCTTGATATCTTCTTGTCCCACATCTTCACCAGCAAATTTCCTTTCTTACAATGTTAAAATTTTTACTCCCTATGATGTAGTTTCTACTTCAATTGCTCTTTTAAAGCAAAGACCTTGCTTCATTCTCCTTGAATCTGATATATAGCATGGCTCATTCACTAATACTCTACAACAAATAAGATTTTTTGGATTACATTCTTCTCAGCTTCTCTATAAATGAGGCAAATAACACTAGTCAACAGTGAGATCATTACCGACTTAAAAAGGCCCTGATCTGTACTATCCTGGTGGGCTGAACATGAATATAACCCTGAAAATTTTTTATTAGCTCTCGTTTTGAAGATATTTCATACAATTCATTTTATATGTTTCACCGTGTAAATTTATCCAGTCAGACTGCAGCAACATCCTAAATCAGCCTAGAATGATGGAATAATGCATCACATTACATAATACCATCATGCACACATCATTCAGAGTTGACTGCAACATTTTCTGATGCAATGCGATACTACTGCCAGGCGGCTGCTGAAGTAAGCTGACACCAGCAGTGCACTAGATAAAGCCCTGTCGGAAAGGTTGAGCATGGAAAATATTCCAGACTTTGGTGAGACAGTGTAAGCTACTGTTCCATAGAACTGTTATGATTTTATCCATTTAGGCACAATACAGAACAGCAATGCCTCAAAAAATTCCTTAATAGCGTGGACAATTTCTGCTCTATTTGTGGGGAAGTGACATTTGCCAACCAGAAGAAAAGTTATCACTTCCCAAGTGAAGAAGGCTTATCATCTTGACTTCGGATGCAAGGTTAGTGACCAAGACAAGCCTTGGGCCCTGCATATATGCTGTGCTACATGGACAACAGAGCTTTCACAGTGGTGAAATGGCAAAAGACCATCCATGCCGTTTGCAGTCCCCATGGTGTGGAGAGAGCCAAGAAGAAATCTAAGAAGTAGTCTATGACTTGATTTTTTACAGGTATTAACTATAGGTCTATTACTACTGGCATGCTCTTAGTGATGTATACATCAATTTGCTGCAGATTACAAAAAAGCAAGAGCCAAAATTAGAATTTGCCTGTCATATTCATGTTGAGCACATACAAAATGATAGGAAATGACTAATTTTATTTCAATAACATGACTTTTGTAAAAATTTGTTGACCAGTGTAATTTGTAAAGGAAGTAACAACTTCACAGCAAGAAGAAATACCTATAGGAGGCTATCAGAGAAAAAGTCTAGAGAGACAAAAAGAATATTCTGGTTCTAGGAATGAGCTATGTGGGAGATTGCACAATGCCTATGAGAAAGATCATGAGTAAGACCATGAGTGAAAGTACTAAAAGCCAGAGCAATGCACAAAAGACCAAATGGAAAAAGTTTTAGGCCACAGCATGTGGTAGGATGTAGTAAGGACAGAGGCCAAATGGAATGAGACACCTCAGTCAAAGCTCATCAGGAAACATATTCCTTCCTCAATAATCTGAAATAACGTAAGGGTCCCCAGAGCCCACAAACTATCAGGAAAAGAGAGAGATGGACATGTGCACAAGCCATCATGAGTGAGCAAGGGGATGTGCAAACTCGGGGATCCCGAGAAACTTGCATTCTACTAGAGAGAGACTGGCTTTCATCTACCAATCAGAATGAAGGTTCAAAGAACAGAATGGATTCTGGTCCCCCCTGGTGGCGCAAGGGTTAAAGTCTCATCAAGCTATTAAGCTATCACTAGCCACTGAGGCATGAGTTCCATCCCTGGAACTCCATTCCTTTCCCCTGCACCCCGCATCTCTGGCCTACACCCCAGTTCTTGTATGCATAAATGAATAAAAATAAAAATTAAAAAAACAAAAAAGAATAGAATGGGTTGAATTACAGAAAAGGGGAGGGTAACTTCTGCAGTTTGTTTTTGTGTGTTCATTAATTTTATTGCTTAAATTTTGATCTCTACCAGAAATCTGCCAATTTTTTAATGTCATCATGCTAAATTAATAATTTTGCATATTATCTAACATAAGGAGGGAGTCCTTAAAATTTTTTTAAATTTCTATTTATTTTTGTGTAGAAGAACTGGTGTGTAGGCTAGAGGTGCTGGGGGTGAGAGGATCCTCCAGATAGAGTGGGGAGCAGAACAGGCAGATCTGCTGAGAGGAGCAGTGGGAGAGACAGGAGAGATCTGCTGCACCATATGTGTGTTAGCTCCCTGGCCAGGTATCCAACTGAAGCCTTGGTGGTGATAAGTGCTGTGACTTAACCGCCAGGCCAACAGGGAGGCCCCCATACATTTCTTAAACAGTGAAATGAAGCATGCTGAGGTGCTTTTTTTTAATTCTAAAATTCTATCATTTTTACTGGTTTTTCCTTAATATTCTATCCTTTCCTGTTCTATTAATAAACTGTGGTTTATTAACTTGTGAAGTTTCTAAAATGTGAGAAATATTCAAATATAAGATCCATATTCATGCATTTGTTTGGGAGTAGAAAGCAGTATTTTCTCCATCATATTTGTTCCTGTCTTTAGTGATAGTTCTAATCAGACAGAAATAAAATTCCCTGTGGACGACAGGAATAACAGGATTTTCCTGTTCTGTACTACATACTTCAATAGGAAGTACACAGTAGGTATTAAATATAAATTGAATGAGTAAATAAATAAATTTAGAATGATTGCATGCTAAGCCGAAGGGAATTTTATTCAGAGCTGTGTATCAGTTTTCCTTAACTGGATGGACTGGCCAAATGTGTTTCATTTTGATGTCCCTAGCAACATATGAACTACAGGAAATAACTACAACCAGAAATGGAAGTGGTGATTTAAAATTCTCAACAATACATTTCCCCAGTATTTTAAATGAAATTGTAAAATTCAAAGTAATACAGAAATCACTATACTCTCAAAGCGAATATTTCAAATCAAAATACTTGCAAGTCAAAATACTTGCAATTCTCAATTTTACAAGTGCAATAGTATCCCAGACTTACAGGTACAACTGACTAAATATGTACTAGGTTTATCTATATTATGAGATCATTCTCAAGAAATTAGTCCTATTGTCCCAATTTTATACTAGGGAAGACTAAAAGCACTAGAAATTAAGTAACTTGAATAAAGTCACACTGGGATTTGAACCCTTATTTTCAGCCTCCAACGTCTATGCTCTGCATGGTAGAGTGTGTTGAAACCTATTAAGGATGTAAAGCACTTCCCACACAAAGCACTATCTTAACCTCTAAGTAATGTAGACCCATGAAACAGTTGTAGAACCATTATATATTCCACTGTACTAAAATAAAATATTAATCACGAAAGAGATAAACACAACAAAGAACATACTTACTCATTCCTGAGCATTCTCTATCACCATCCCATACATTAGAAACGGCATGTCCTGTCAGTAGGAGGTTAATTAAACTTTGGCTATTAATAAAAGAAGTAATAAAAGTAGTAATTAGAATATGAATAAGTTAATTTTCAAAGTAAATAATTACTATGATTAGGTATAAAATAATGGTCTTTTACATTAAATTATGTTGTTTAGGAAACAAAGTTAGGGAAAACCTAACATTTTTCATTTTATACACTTAAATGAATAGCCTTCCTAAATGTATCACCTAAGTGGTACCCATTGTTCTATATAATCTTATAAATTTAACAACTTTACCCAAACTGTCACATGAAAAAGCAGATAATTTACTTTTTATAATTATTTTTAAAAATATGTAATTACTATTTTGTGTTTGATGTAAAATATGTGAATTTTAAATAAGGCAGAAAGATGTAGAGAGGAACTTATGTATTAGAGTGGATTAACAATCATTGTTTTATAGATTTTAGTTAGTAGAAAATAACTAAAAAGTTTGAGAAGGGAGGGTATGAAAACTTTTTTCTCTTAAGGAGGAAAAGCATTTACCAATAGGTAAGGATATATTTACTTTTAAGTCAAAATGAATAAATTTCACCTATTAGAAAATTTCATAAATTTGTTGAAACATACAGTTTTCAATCTTAAAATAAAATATATGCCACAATAAATGCAATGCATAGATAAACCTTAAATGGAAGTTGACATTTCATAAATAAAGCAAGTTATGCATTAAAACACACTACTCAAATTCACAATTCATGATACCAACAATGAAAAGCAAAACTATCTGACTCAGTTATGTTTCATCTTAAGTTCATCAAAACTAAAGTCTATAAAAAGATAAGAGATTTCAATTACCTGCCATGTCCATATACAGGATCTATCAAAGGTTCAGTTGAATCTTCAATTTCATTTTTTATGTTTTCGATGCCCTAAAGAAACCAAGAACTCATTGGCTTATTTTTAAAACTAAAAATTAAATTACGGTTGTTTAAAAACTGTCCAATTTCTACTCTAAATAAAACAAACACAGCAGGTCCTCAAGTAATGCCATTTAATTCAAAGTAATGTTGGATGAAAATCATCATCAATTCCTGGCAGGTTCCATAGTCGTAAAGTTTGCAAATTCTCTGTCTGTCTGTGTGGGTTTTTTCTGGGTACTCCAGCTTCCTGTCACCCCAAATAAGTACATAGAAGGTCCCAGTCTGAATGTGGGTGTGAGAATGCCCTGTCGTGTCCTGTCCGGGGTTGGGTTCTACCTTATATCCTAAGCTGCAAGTACAGGCTCTGGCCACCTGCACCCTGAACTGGAATAAGCAGGTTGGAAAATAAACTAATGAAAGTATACAAAGGACTGTTTGAAATTAGTAGTGTTTGGGGTCTTTATTTAAAATATTGGTGATACTTTTGTGATCAGAAATAGCCACTGCAACTTAACTCTTATTTATATCAATTAGTCTGTGGCAAAACAGGTTTTGTTATATATTTGCTTGAAAGTTGCAGTTTCCAAGAACCTGCTAATGATGTTAAAAGAGGACTTACTGTATTTATGTAGCTTTTCTTTTTTTCTTTAAAGATTTATTTATTTATGCATACAAGAACTGGGGTGTGGGCCAGAGATGCAGGGATTCAGAGATTCACCAGAGACAGAGTGGGAAGCAGAACAGGCACTGAAATACACTGCTGAGGAGAGCAGCAGGCAAGACAGGAGAGGTCTGCTGCGCTATGTGGGTTAGCTGCCTGCCCAGGGATGGAACTCATACTGCAGTGGCTGGCCACAGTTTGACGGCGCTATGTCTTTAACCCCCGTGCCACCAGGAAGGCCCATATATGTACCTTTTCTAACACAGAAATTTCCAGATTTGAAGTAGGGGTGCATTTAAGATTTTTACGGTAATTAGTAGACCCTCCAAGAATATTTTTTCTTTTCTTTCTTGGGTTCCGTATAAAGAACCCCAATTGACTCATGGTTAATGGAGCTAATATTCATATCTTGGTTAGAGGAATGTAAAGAGATAGCATTTATATGTCAAGAGGAGGGAGAAAAAAGCTATTTAATCCAAAAGTTAATAGTCATTTCACTTTAGACTAATGTTAGCCTAATGCACCTGCTAAAGCATCTGATGTTATTTAAAAACTTATTGGAAATAAACTTGAGTACTAATAGAGGTAGAAATTTAAATGGACAAAAGGTATAGCTAGTACATAAAAAATGGAAAGTATACTTCTGATTGTCTATTCTCAAACACTGGTAACTCGAATGTATACTGACAAAAAAAATGAAAATTTAGAGGACAACAAAACCCAATTTCTCTGATAATTTTAAATACCTCAAAGGATACTTAAATTCCCAAGGAGACTTACACATTTTAACCTCATCAACCACAAAATGACAAAGAAAAGTGCCATCCATTCTGTATGCATCTCATTTTAACCATTGGTTCTATTAGATTATAGGCCATTTCTAAGAATTAAAATCATTAATCAAAAATCAAAATACTGGCAGATCTTTCTGCCTCCTTATGTTTGTGCAAGCATTGCCTTCTCCTTTCCTCTTTTTCCTAATAAATCTACTCTGTTGGGCATAAAAAATATTTAATGACTGTGAATATTGTAGGAAGATACAAACAATTATGAAATCTTGCGCTGGTCTTCCTTGTAAACAATACAAAGCAAGCCATGATAAGTCAAAATGAGTATGACCAAATGACATAGTCATTGAGAGATATTATTTCAAAGTCCAGCTCAAGAAAGAATAACCAGACGCAATGATTTATTGCTCTATAAAAGGCAATAGAGGAGTTATCAGAAGTTTTGAGAATGAAAACTGGGGGAACAATGTACGTCAAGACAAACTCATAAGAAATCAGTCGTTTTAGATACCACCATCACTATTCACCATATCTATCCAACTATCAAATACTCTTGGTTCTTTTTCATGAGCAAGCCCCTAAATGTTTTTAAGTTCTTAAATTCAAACCATGCTTTTTCTAAATATGCTCTTCTTTTCCATTTCCAAGTCCCTGACCTAGCTTAGGTTCATCAATTTCAATAACCACATTTCTAGTCCTCCTGACTCTAGTCTTATATTACACGTACCAACACCCCCTGGATTAATGCTTTCCCCAATATAAGGAATTTTTTATCAACAGAAACATCTTGTTACTTCCTTGTTCAAAATTTTTGTTTGGTTCTAATTTCAGTCAGATGAAATCTAAAGTACTTTTACATAGTATACAAAGGCTTTCATATCATGAACTTTCTCTACATAAATACCCGGTCTTATCTCCTACAACTAAAATACTGCAGTAATAATTAACTACTTATAGCTCCGCAAATATGTATTGTATACCAAATTCATTATGCCTCTATACTGTTGTTTCCATTGATTGTGAAACACCTTTGTTGTTTAGAAAAATTTTCCTCATCCATTAAGACACTATATCTATCAATGATCCTTACTATACAAATAGAGTCTACCCTTGATTTTATCCAATAAACTAAGACATACATTCTTCTACTTTTCCACTATGCTTTGTGCATGAAATATTGATAAAATGGAAGAATTGTCAAATTTTTACAACACCAAAGGAACCATTAAAAAAACTGGTATATCATATTATCATTCCACTCCCTAGCATAGAGTCAATGTTCAATAAATATTTGTCAAATGAAAGAAGTTTGATTTCAGACAGGATGAATCTAGTAGGATACTCAGCTGAGACTAACAGGTTACTAGAGGTTTAAAATAGGCATTTGGGGGAAAAGGGAATACACATTAGTATTAAAAACATAAAGGGTAAATTGAGAGTAGAAGATACCCATAAATAAAAAGGATACAGCACACAGGGACTGCAATTTCTGAAATATAAAAGCTTAGAGGGGGAAAGAAAGAAGCAGAACATAACAGATAACAGAAATAAAGTTATCAAAATAAATGAAAAAGGAATTGTGAGACACAGAAAGAATAGCACATTGATTTATCAGAAAAGAAAGGGAGTGAGGGTTAAAAGAACTTACAGAAGGGGATAAAAAGTCAAGAGCCATATATCACTGAGATCAAAGAAAACAAAATTCAAAGAACTGAGTGCATCTCATCATTAGCACATTACTGAGAACCTCTGCAGTCCAGAACGTCAGGAGACAAAGTATATTTGAAAATGGTACAAGTGGTGAGGAAATAGAATTTGATTTCTTATTATCCACATGTGCGATTTACATTTTCACAGTTAGAAATAGCATCAAGAACAAAATTACTCATAGCAGGAAAAACAGTACTAAACTCAAACTAATAAAAGCTAGAAGAAACATCATTTTAAACAAACCTTTGTCAGTAACACAGAATACAGAAAAAGCAATACTCCAAATTTGTTTCCCCACATTGAATACTGATCCAAGACAGCATCTTTTAATTCTGATAAACTTCTGAATGACTTTTTTCTGGGGGAAAAAGAATTAAGGATTAGTACCATGATTAGATTACTATATTCATAAATGGGAAAAAGTTTACGTTGTATTACACATTAAGATGTATATATATGTATATATAAAAGCAGTTTTTTTTTTAAGTGTCTCAAATTTTCAAATACAAATTTAGCCTTTAAAAGCAAAAGCTATTGCTGGCAACTGTAACTATAAAATATATAAACCATTATGACAGAATGTTTACTTGGCAGGGAATCTCTTCATCTCTTAGGCAAACTGATGGGCATCAATAAATTCTTCAATAATTATACTGTTATTTAAAGAACAAAGTGGGCCTCTTCTAAGGGGAGTTTAAGAACAAAGAAAACTTTACTTTTAAAGCCCAAAATTATTTAACAAGTGTGAGGATACAAAAGGTAGTATATTTGTGGCTTTAAAATTACTACAATGCTGTAATTTCAAATGCCACCTATAATTCTACCACCACAACTATCTTTATCTTTCATTTTGTAATAAAGAGTTTATATGCGCTAATGAAATTGTTATACTTTTAATTAAAATTATAGAAAGCACATTTGGGCAAATTAATAATTCAAGTTATCTATGCTACTAAAAATCTTTATATACACTCAGGACATAGAAACATTAAGCTAAAATGATGTTTCTTGTAATGATGAAAAAGCTTTTAATGTCCACAAAATATATTTTGATAGTTAATTTAGAAACAATCTAATAAGTACACAAATTATTTTTTTTTACATTTTAAAACAAATAACTCTTCAAGCATATAAATCTAAGTACCTTTTCATAACATGAATAGACTTAAAATGGCAATGCGTCCACAAGGTAAGTATTTTAAATGTTCCAATGTTACTTACTGAATTAATGCATGAAATCGCTCAAAGCCAAGCTCTTCGACAGCCAAGGCAGCTATACATAAAAGACACTTTTCAGCACTACACATGGCAAATAAATGACACAAGATACACACAGCAGGCTGTAAATACTTTCAAGCAATCAAAATTTTCCCTATTTCCTTACTCCTTAAAATTCTGGTTTTTTTAATTTTACTTTAACATAAATTTATATTTCAACATCTTAATTACCATGATTATAACTAAAATGGATATAATACTGAGACTGTGGAGGGGTGATTAAATATTAAATACATATTTTCATTCAGTTATTCTAGAATTTATAAATCATGAGAAATTGACATTCACAGTGCTTCACACATCATTGTAATGTGTCCTGCACTTTTAAATAATCTTTCAATTCACAGATCCAATCTGTGTAAAATCTAATCTTCTTTATAATAAAAAAATCTTTAGTTTTAATGCTTAATTATTAAACAAATGTGTATAAAAAGGCATAGCACTTTGAAACTACAAAGGTTCAACAACAGCTTTAAGTTTGCTTCCTCATTTATTCATGTAGCTTTTGTAACATACTTAAATTGTCTGTTAATATAGTACAGTTACAAATTTTTTTAAAAATCAAAGCAAGCATTTAAATTGAAGGTAATATCTATTCGGCACTAATACTAAGTGCCTGCCCCTGTTCTAACTGGTCTGTATATCTTACCTCATTTAATCTTCACAACAACCCTACTCTCCCCATTTTACAGAAGAAGAAACTGAGGAACAGAAAAGAATTCTCCCAAGAGCAAAGGGAAATAAACAGCAGAACTGAAATTTCAACCCAAGTTATCTTGACTACACAAAGGTAGTCTTTAAGATACCACAAATGAAATCAAAATGCCTCCTCAAATTTGTCACAATGAACAACTTCATATATGTTCTACAAAAAAAAGTTAGCACTTTCAAATATTCTCACTAGAGAACTAAACAAAACGACTACGAATTAAAAAATAAGTATTTTTATTTATAATTAAAATTGCCACATTATGCTAATTTTTCAGTCTGGTTTTGATTTTCAAATGTTTTAAATTACGTTCTAAATTTTTTAGTTTAAATGAATTTAAAGAATCTTTTGATTTGTATGGGAAACAAACTGAAATTGAACCTGAGTATTCACTACTGCAAACAATCGTGCGTTACCAACAAGCCAAAACCATACACACCACACAAGCCAATGAAATTAATATTTGTACAGAACGTAATAGTGATGGGGAGGGGAGTAACTCCTCACACTTAAAATTTCAGGAAAAGTAAAATTTCTACCTAACCTTTTCCAAATTGTACTGATTATTCTGCAGTGCTTGAATAGCTAAACAATTTTACTATGTATACATTATGAGAGTAGACAAAGATAGTAATTGAGAGAAAAAAACGCAAGCAAAATAAAAGGCTTAGCAGGCAGATGGTGGAAAAATATAAAACACAAGAAAAAGAACATAGCTGGGAATAAAGGAAAGAACAGGTAAAATAGATTGTTATATGGCATAAAAATTTTAATATAAGTTCATCTGTCAACCTCTAAGGAAAACTCTCAAATTTTTAGTTAAAAAAACTTCCAAATTTATACATTTAAGAAAAGATATGAATATGATTTTATGATTTTAATTTAGTAAGTGAAAAATTACTGAAACATATGTTTTGGAGAAACTGATATAATGTGTACACCTAAATCAGTTGCTGAAGTTACCAATTAGTATATTCAGGCCATTAATCCTACAGCAGTTAACTTATAATTGCAGACATGTACTATATATTCATGTGAGCACACAGCATACTATCTTTACACTCGTGAAAAATATATTCATAAAAATACAAAAAACAAAAGATTTTACTATCTTACAAAGAATGGATGGCTTTAAGGACTTATTTTTTGAAATAACTTATTTAGTTCAACTAGTCCTCTCTCAAAATATTAATATTCTAAATGAAACTATTGAGCATGCTTGCTGCAACCCAGTAAAACATAGAAAATATTCTAAATTCATTATTAATGACATCATTATCATTCTTTTGAATACTTTCCATTTGTTTTCTTCAATCTTCATTATCAACTCTATGTTAACTTCTTTTAGAAAGGCTATGTTTGAAAGGTCTGAAAAGGAAACTTATTCAACTGCTTGGATTAAAAAAATTTTCCTTGCAAATTTTTTACTATTTGTATATGCCACTGCAACTGCTGAGACAGGAGAGAGAAGACACTGAATTCACACAGACATTTTAGTTCTCAGAGGCAACAGAGCTTCACAGCAAGTCCTATATGAAAAGCCATTGTATAGCAGAAGCAATTGAAACTTACTTTCTAGAAATCAATTTAACAATTTCCATAGCGATGACAGCTAATAGATATACTATAGGTAGACAAAGTACACCTATATTATTCAGCATAAATCACTTGAAACTGCCAATTATCAAAAGTCACCTACTAACAAGTCATTCTGAAAAGGAAACAAAAAAGCAATTTTTTTGGGGGGGGGGAGGGATTTTTAAAAAAGATTTATTTTTATTTATTTATGAATATAAGAACTGGGATGCAGGCCAGAGTTGGGGGGCGGGGGTGAGAGGATTCACCAGAGACAGAGTGGGGAGCAGAAAAGGGGGAATCTACTGAAATACACCGCTGAGGGGAGCATTGGGTGAGACAGGAGAGGTCTACTGGGCCATGTGGGCTAGCTCACTGGCCAGGGGTTGATAGCTTGATAGTGCTGAGACTTTAACTCCTGTGCCACCAGGGGGGCACCCCCCCATGTTTTGTTTTTAATATTTTTAACTTCCTTACAGCTTGGTCCCCACTCCTTTTAGTTGCTGGTATCATAAAATTAAACCTTTACACAATGTGTGTATGAAGCTTAATAATTTTCTCAATTGCATTAATTAGTTTCTAAAATTTGGTAGAAAACAAAATTTAGAGTTGTAAACTGAAATTACAATGCTAGCTTTTAGACTAATGATTTTTTAAAAATGTGTATTTTAAATTATGTACTAAATAAAAAGTAGAGTTAACAATCCATTTGGAGTTTTTATAATTACCCAAAAGCAACTCTTTAGCTGCTATAATACCAGAAGTTACCATTTCACTAGTTCAACCTAACAGTTTTTAGGTGAATTACTAAAGAATTTTCAAAGGCTAAAGATAGTTTTTATGAAATAATTATCTAATTTATTTTAAAGCGAAATATTCAAAGTTTGAAGAAATTAAAAGAAGGCATAATTAAAATTACCTTTAAAAAGTTCAGGGGAAAAAGAAATAACATAATAAATAACAATGTCTCAATCTTTGCTTAAGGGAACAACTAAGAACATTAAAATATTTTCTATCAAAATTTTTCTAATAACAAAGAAAACATTGCTGTATATGAAACTACAGTATATAGAAAAATGCTCTTTAAGCTTTAAAAATGAGAGCTTCAAAGCTTAAGAGATTGTCATTAAGCAGAAGTTAACTAGAACTTGAAAAAAATTTGAGATGCATTTCTTTTTCCCCAAAACAAAAGAAAAAAAAATAAATATAACATCCTCTAATAATTAGAATAATCAAAAGGGAAATTAAAAGTAGTAAAGCTCATGAATTAAGTTTAGGCTTAAAAGAGACATGTTATGAAAAAGATTTTTTTCTTTAAAATCTTTTAAGTTTTATTAAAACAAAGGTACAAGAAATAACTTCAGGAAATAAAAATGTATCTTACAAGAATGTTCCTCTTGGCAGCTAGACTCTGCAGGACTCCCAGAAATACTAGCAGTTTCTTCAGTTGTCTTTCCTCTTAACCATGAAACCAAGCAGTATGATCCAGAGTTGTCACAGCAAGCACTTTCTAAAATATCACATAAGGTATGACAAAGGAGTTCTTTCCGCTCTTCCTCTAAAAATAACCAAAGTATAAGTTATATTGGAAAAGAAAATCCTGTCATGAACAACAACATTAGAATGTGCTAATTTACTGATGAAAGTCAAGTTTTTTAAGTGTGTGGGGGGGGGGGGGAGAAGGGAAGGCAGAAATCCATAAAAAAACAGATTTTTAACTTCTATTTTAGAAAACCAATATGCCTAAGGGTTAAAAAGTCACCACTATTAAACATTGCCAGTAATTAGGGGAAAAAAACCCTGAAAAATGCAGAATTAAGTGAGAAAGAATTTGCTACTTGGAATAATCTGATACTGATTTCCCAGTTCTTAAACTGCAAACAGAGCATTTAAGCCTTGACGCTTTCTTTTTTGCAGAATCAGGTACAATGTAAAGGCCAGTTGAGACATCTATTTTTTCCTTATTTCTAAATTAAGCTAATGTCTCTGATCTTGTCCTTTGGGGTAAGGGCAATGAGATAACACATCCAGCACATCAGCACATATAATATACCAAAATCCTTTATATCCGCAGAGGCCACTGTGATTATGCCGCATAACACAGAAGCCAAAGATACTCTACTCCAGAGACTGGAGCATTAGACTTTAAAATAACACCAATGCTCAGACAATTTCTTTCTAAAGCACTCTCCCTTTTTCAAGTAGTATTATCTTCCAAGTGCAGTAATATTTTCTGAAACTTTCAGACAAAGGAGATAAGATATGTACACAGCCTATGTAAAAAGGGGAGGTTTCTGTTTCTTCTTATAGGCTAAAAGTTCTTTAAAGACAGGAACTGTACCATCACTTCATAAGCACCACTGCATTCATGACATTTATAACATTTACAACAATACTGTCTAAATTTCATCAATGTGAATACATCTGTTCAAGAAATATTTTAAATTTTATTAATAAACCACTCATGTTAATAGTATCTCCTGCATAGAATTGCTTCTCTAGTAAAATCTGACATTTCAGCTCTTAATATAAAATATATTTCACAGTACATTTTATCTCTTAAGTTAAAAAATCAGTAGTAGAGTCTATGGGCATGATTTGGAATGGCAGCTGTTTGCCCTTACATACAAAACTGGGGTTCTAATACAGCCTACCTTCTAGAAGTTATTGTGAGCTTCACATGAAATTGTATAGGGAAAGGTCTTTGCACACTGTCAACTGGAATGCACATATATGTTGCACATATATGTTATTAAGCAGTACCACACACTCTCTCTTCTAACTGTACTGCAGAAATTGTGACAGTTTCTTTTGCAATTTAGAATGGTTTGCAGTATTTTTGTATTGTGTAAGGCATCATACCAAAAGATAAAGGAATAAAGATAATTCTGAGTCCTTGCTCAGAGCAGAATAAGACAAAACAAACAAATGACTATTCCTTTTGTTATGCAATCATTTAACAGTTCAGGGAAATGTACCACATTTTAGCAAGAGGCCAAGGTTTTCCCCTCAGTTATATCTTCTGCCTTACACTTCTTAGTTAGGAAAAGCATATTTGGAGTCGCTGTTTATGAAACTCTCTCAAACATATTAAAAATAAGCCTCAAGAAAAATGTATCCCAGTGATAGTTTACTTATTAAGATAGTTTCAATTAAACTACTGTTAGTGCTGTGCTGATGGTAAGAGAGGAAATGTTTATGAAAGATAGCTATCATACCTGGACAATCCCTCCAAGAAGACTTCTCGGAAGAAAACAGGAGCTTCTTCAAAAGAAATGCCTTTATACAGTTAAAGCATAATTATTAGAATGCATTATAAACATACCTTATACCATTATTTTATGTTAAAATGAGAGAAAATTTGTACCTTTCTATTCTTTTCAGTATTTCAATAAAGATTTCAAATGGTTTTCATTCACATTCAACAGTAACTGATTAATTTTTCACTCAGAACACACTATTCTAAACTTGATTTTAGATCTATAAAATTTGTCTTCTTTCATAATATGTATTTTCTGGCAAATTAAAGAATTGATTCAAATAATAGACACCTAACTGGAAAATTAAAGAAACTGACTGCTCAGTTTAGTAAGTCACTTCATTGGAACAAGTCTACATTTCTCTTAGATTCCATGAGGGAAAAGAAATCTAAACACAAAAATCTGCTTTATTAGCTCTAATTTGTGATACAGGAATACCACTATGATTCACCACCCCTAACCTCCTTGTTTAACTCAAAGTTTTAAGAATCAAATAGACTAATTGATGCCTAAGCTTTCCTTAAGTAAGCCAACTGTGTTACATAGGTGATTTGATAGAAAGCAGTTCAATGTAGCAGCGTTTCCCTCTCAAAGTGTAGTTCAAGGGCTGACTGCACTCTAGTCACCTGACATTTATTTAAAATGCAGATTCTTAGGTTCCACTTAATGTATCTGAATCTCAAGGGGGGGTGACAGATTTAAGAAAAAGAGAATACTGTATTACTTCTTACATATGTTTGAAAGCAGTAGTGAAACCTGCTTTTAGTCAGACAAATATAGATTTGAATCTTGGTTGTACTATTTTACTAACTAAAAATAACAGCATCAGTAACACAAACTTTAAAAGGCTGCAATGAGGATTATGAGATTATTTATGAGATTATTTATATAAATAATACAATCAAATGCTTCTACATTTACAATAATACAATCAAATGCTTCTACATTTCTACAATTTCTACAAAATTTTGCAAAGCGATGTTGGACACCCAATATTTCACCACAACAACACTAGTAGCATTTTTTTTTTTATATTCTTTCTTCTAGTTTTCCATACCTGAGAAACATGCTGGGGATGAGATTATTTTTCCATTTTTGTTTTCCCACAGAATTCCTATCTGTAATTCTTAATTACTAATTTTCTGTGAAGTTATCAAAATTTACTTAAATATTGTATCATGAATATAGTTAAGTTTTATTTGTATCTGTACTTTCCAGGATTCCTAGTGAGGTTGAACACCTTGACTCTTTAGTTCCAGCATCAATCCAACAGTTATTGCACATACATAACTATTACGCCACTGGGATTATAAGGTTTTTCTAACCAATAGATACGAGGTCTTTGTACAACAGACAATATCCATTTACTGCTCAGTGTCACTGCAAAAATTTTTCTGTGCTTGGAAGTCATCTTTTCTCGTAAAGGATTGACACATACTTTTACTCTTTCTGTTATTATTATGTGGTACATGGTATGAGATGATCTAAGTTCATTTTCCCCCAATCAGCATACAATGGCATTTATTAAACTTCATCTTATTCTACCACTGATTGCTCCCTTTTAATTATAGAAAGTGATAAATTCTTTGTAAATTATTGTATGTAATGTGCACTACTAATTTATCTATTTGGTTAATAATATGCTTATTTCTGTACCAAAGGCATAATGTTCTATTTTTTATAGCTGGATTTGCTCATTTTCTTACATTACGCTTAATGATTTATTCTTGACTTTCACATTATTATTATAAACAAAAGATTTAAATGAATATTAAACTCAATCACTACCTCAAAGACACATTAGGATTTTGAAAATTACTATAATCTCCTGTTACATGGCAATCCTATTTGCAAAAATAACTACCTTTTTGGAAATATACTGTATTTCATAAATCAGGGAAACTCTTGGGGTAAGCCTTACGTGTAACTACATTCAAAGACTTTCAATAAAAACTAGGAGGGGCAATGTTAATATAACATTATTTGCATACGGGCAGGACAAGGAATCTTCAAATTCAGGTAACAAGATTACGAATGGCAATCAAAATCTGCCTCAGTTACACAGCATACAGCTCTAATTACTGACTTATAATTTCTTCTTTATATTCAATACCTGTAGATAAGATTCAAATAGAAGAATTTTATTTAGAAATCAACCATGAAAGGAGGATTTTTCTCCTTCAGAGACACGCATTTTTAATTTAATAATGTAAATATATGAGTAGGAGATTTGAGAGACAAATTTACTTTGAGCTAACAGGTCAGAAATGTATTCTTTATGCCCAAAGGTATAATAAATATCACATTAATATGTATTTTCAAAAGGTGCTGATTAAAACAAACAATAAAATGCCAGCTTCCTGCTGGCATTGCTGAAGTTACATTGCTGTTCAGACACTGTATTACAGTGAAGTGAAAATTTAATTATTAATTTTAACACTGTAACAGTGAAGAGCAAATCAATCTTAAATTCAAACAATGTAACACATTAAGAGTCAAAATCAAGTATCTATATTTAGATCAACTCTATCTTTTGGGCAAAGAAAGTTTTCACTTTGGTAATTCAATTCCAGTTGCTATGAATTTTATATAAAAGACAAAAACTACAGCCTAAAATAGTATATACTATAACTTATTTTAAAAATTTGTGAAACTTTGTCATGAAAATATTAACTCATTTTTAACTTAGCAGGAAAACCATTTTTGGAGATCAAACAAATGAAAAATAGTATCATTATGATGTATGCATCTGTAGTATAAAATGTTATCACTTAACAATATTTTATTAGAAAAATGTCATGATCATTAATTCCTAATTTTCCAAAAGGAAGGAAATACCGATTATGTTTTCTTAAAAATAAAGATAGTAAAAAGGCTACTACTCTGCCACCCACCCATGTTCTGAATTTACTTTATTTTTGAATAGTTTTAGCAATTTATATAAATAAAACTTAAGAGTTAACTGATTAAGTCTTATGGTTACATAGAGTACAGATATTAAAAAAAAGTATGAAATGTTTTAAAATGTCCTTCTAAGGAGTTGGTAAAGTAGTCTATGTTACCTGAACAGGTGCAATAACAGCACAGGGGCCACCTTCAAACTGTTCTAATGCAGATCCCTCTGATTCACTAAACACAAACCCTAAAAATGAAAGCAAGTAGCAAAGATTAAAAATATAATTCAAGTAACACCTATAAGAATTTTTAATGTACTTTACTCTGAGATAGATCATTTAGCACAATAGTAAAACTGTGGCAAGTCAGTCAGTTGCAGCGGTTCTTTACTTTCTGAGGGGGGTGGACAAAGGAACACTTTGAAAAAAGATATAAAAGTATCGCCCCCTCATCAGTATACATGTACGTGCACGTGTACACACACACATACACACACACACACACACACACAAATTTTGCACCCAGGGAACCCTTAAAAGGACTAGAAATAAAGTGTGAAATTTACTAAAACGATGTTCTATCTGCCTTTCCAAAAAGTAATTTTTTTTTAATTTCAATCTTTTTAAAAGCTAATAACTAAATGGCAACATAATGAGGTGATAAATATACTCACATCAACTCTACTTTAAATATTCCCCAAACAGTATTGACTGAGAGCAACTAGAAGTTCCTGCAAAAAAGCACCCTGGTGGCGCTGTTGGCAGTAGTGACCTGAGTTCGACGCCCAGCCAGGGAGATTCGAACATGGTGTGACAGACCTCTCCTGCCTCACCCACTGCTCCCCTCAGCAGTGTATTTCTGTCAATCTGCCTGCTCCCAGCTCTGTCTATGGTGAATTCTCTCACTGCCCCACACCTATGGCCTGTACCCCAGCTTGCATGCAAAAATAAATGAATCTTAAAAAAAAAAAAAAGCATACGGTCAGGGGTAAGGAGAGTGTCTAACTTCCAGGAAATCATTTCACCTCTCCAGGCCTCAGTATACTTATCTTTAAAATGATCACTTCCAGGTCTAACATAAAGAGAATCTGTAAAGTTTCATTAATGATAATTCAGTTATTCATTTATGAACATCAGATACTAAGGTTGTAATAGGAGTAAGAAGAGAATATTGCAGATAGAAACTGATTCTGCCTGGGTAAGTCCTAACAGGTGAATTTGAAGCTGATTTTGGGTGGAAAAGTGACAAAAGGTTAACACTCGAAAGGGTGAGACCATGGTTCAAGTCATAGGTGTTTTATTCAAGTAGAAATATGATCATATTCTGACTACCCTCATTTTTTAATGGGGTCAGAATGATAAAGAGGTGGTTTTTTTTTTTAAGATTTTTTATTTTTTATTTATACATACAAGCTGGGGTACAGGTCAGGGGTGTGGGGCGGCGAGAGGGTTCACCAGAGACAGAGCGGGTAGCAGAACAGGCAGATCAGAAATCACTGCTGAGGGGAGCAGCAGGCGAGGCAGGAGAGGTCTGCCGCACCATGTGGGATTCTCCCCGACTGGGCATTGAACTCGCATTGCCTCTGCCGACAGCTCTACAGCGCAGCGCTTAACCGCTGCGCCACCAGGGAGGCCCAAGAGGTGGTTTTAATAGCCCTACAGAGATGATGCTTATCAAATACAAGCAACATCAGTGTGAAAAGTAAAAGCTATACCCAGATGGTATCTCTGTGGTAAAAATTAAGATCTGACTGGTACATGCTAGTGGGGCCAAAGTATAACACAAAAGAAATTAGAGCTGTTCCTCAGCAGCATATTTCAGTCAATCCACCCGTTCTGCTCCCCACTCTGTCTCTGGTGAATCCTCTCACTGCCTCCCCCCACACCTCTGACCTACACCCCTGCTCCTGTATGCATAAATAAATAAATAAATAAATCTTTTTTAAAAAAAGAAATTAGAGCTAACTGAAGTTTCTAGCTTGAGACATCAGATAGCAGTTGAGATAATAAACAGTGTACAGTATCTCATTCCATCCCATCTCTTCCAGCCAGTATTAAAACATGTATCTCACATATTTAAAAAGAAAAACAAAAAGATCCTCCTAATATTTCACCAAGTGCTCTCTGGTATTTACTCAAAGGAGTTAAAACCTCATGTCAACACAAAACCTGCAGATGGATGTTTATAGCCGTTAAATGCCAAAACTTGGAAACAACCATGATGTCCTTCAGTGAGTGAATGTATAAACAAACTGTGGCACATCCACAATGGGACTCTATTTAGCTTTAAAAAGTAGTAAGTTGTCAAGCCATGAAAGAACAAAAAGGCCTTTAAATGCATATTTTTTCACTAAGTGAAAAAAGCCAATCTATAAAAGCTACAGAGATTCCAACTATAAGACAGTCTGGAAAAGGCAAAATTATGGATAACTAAGAAAAACAGTGGTTGCCAGGGGTTGGAGGTGGGGACTGAATAGGTGGAAACTGGGATTTCTGAGGCAGTGAAACTATTCTATATGAAACTGTGATGGTGGATATAGGTCATTACACATCTGCCAAAAACCATAATATGTACAGAGCTCCCTGGTGATGCAGTGGTTAAAGTCTCAATGCTACCAAGCTACTGCCAGCCACTCACTGAGACATGAGTTCAGTCCTCGGCCAGGGAGCTAACCCACATGGTAGAGCAGACCTCTCCTGTCTCACCCTGCTCCCCTCAGCAGTGTATTTCAGTATATTTGCCTGTTCTGCTCCCCACTCTGTCTCTGGTGAATTCTCTCACTCCCAGCACCTCTGTCCTACACCCCAGCTCTGGTATGCATAAGTAAATAAATCTTAAAACTAAAACAAAACCACAGTATGTACAACACGAAGAACGAACCATAATGTTAACTATGAGCTGTGGGTAAATTACGATATATAGCTTCATCAATTGTAACAAATGCACCACTCTGGCAGGGGGTATTGATAATGAAGGAGGCTATCATGAGAGGGGGCAGGGGTTACACATGAAATCTCTGTACCTGCTCCTGAATATGGCATCTAAAACTGCTCTACTAAAGAGCAGTACTTTTATTAAATAGTCTTAATAAAAAAGAAGGTGCAGTATATATTATGGCTCTGGACAGATGTACAATGACCTATACGCACCATCACAGTTTCAAATAGAATAGTTTCACTGCCTAGGAAATCCTGTCTTCTACCTACTCAGAGCCCCACCCCCAATCCCTGGCAGTAAACTTCCCTCAGGTCATCTACAATGACCTTAGGTCCTTAAACAATACCAAGGTCTTTATCTGGGGCCTTGATATTTGCTATTCCCTCCGCATGAAATGTTCTCCCCATCCCCACTACCCTCCTTATGGCTGCATCCTTCTCATTCTTAAAAACTTAGTTTAGGTATAAACTCAACAAACTTATCTAAGAGTAGGTCTTTCCTAGCATCCCTTAGCACAAACAGTACTTATAATCTGTTATTACTGTTTGCTAGTTTACTGCCTGCTTTGTCTTTGTGATATCTTGCCTGTTCTACTGACCATAGTTGTCCAAGAATGTTATATGTAATGAATGCTCAATAAATGCTTTTTGAAATTTGGGGGTGAGGGAGGTGGGATGAGGACTTGCTTCTAGGATGCCAAGTTCACTTTCAAAATGTGAGACAATCACTTAGCAATATTCAGAAGTTTGGAATTTAGGGCAGGGGTTAGGATTAGAGATAGCAATTTGGATCATCCTAAACATGGCAGTTAAAGTGAATGAAAACATGTAGGACAAAGATAATGTAGTTGGGACTGTGACAACAGGCTGAGTCAGCAAAGGATATTGACAAAGATTAGAAAAGAGAAAAACACACTGAGGTACTAGAAAAGAAGTCAGGAATCAAAAAGTAGCCATGTGTTACAAATATTGCTGAGTAATAAAAATATAATATAATGGGTTAAGAATGTCACTGGGAATACTACAAAAAAACATATTTAGAGCTTTGGGAAGAGCAGACACAGGTTTGACTCAGAATACACGGAGAGATAGTAAATGTAAACCATTTGCTAAACAAATGAAGAGGACCAGGATTATTAATTGGAGTGTAACAGGGTGGTCCCCAGGAGAAAGGGTGTGTCCCAGGTTCCCTGTCCCACCCAAGGTAGGGTGGAACTGAGCAGGATATAGGAAGCTGAAGAGAGATATAGAAGACTCACACACAGAGAGGACTCATGCAGAGGAGACAGAACACACAGACAGAAGACAGGAGGAGACGGAAGAAGGATGGAAAGCCAGAAGAGGCCCAAAGAGCAGAGAGACTTGTAAAGAAGCTGCACTGGCATGGACTGATTGAAATAGATGTGGGTGAGAGACACGTGGGGAAGTTAATGATGGCTGTGTTGATTTTTGTTTTGATTATGTTCTGTTCTGCTCAGAATTTTCTGACTGTTTCTGACCCTTTTGTATGGGTCCCTGCCGAAAAGTATTTTGATTCCTCCCAGAATTGTCTAGCTGTTTCTGACCCTTGCGTGTGGGTCCCTGCGAAAAGCTGTTCTAGATTTGTGGCAGGCTTTCGAGACTTGCTTTGGGCCAATCCCGTTTGGGTGGACTTGTACCCACGAGGAGTTGGTTAACATTGGGTGCTTGACTTAGAAAATACATTCTTTTTCTTCTCTGGCCTTTCTAGTTATATTAAATTTTCTTTCCACAAAAGGTCCTATATGTTTTGTATTGATGCGGCGGATGGCAGAACCCATTTAGAACAGGGCAGGTTTGGAGGTTTTGGGGGTGCCCCTCTCCTTGCCCTGTAACAGAAGTAGTTGGATAAAAAATTACTACTTTTACAGGCTGAAGAGCATGAGTTTTAAAAAAGGAAAAGAATGGGGCCTCCCTAGTGGCACAGTAGGTTAAATCTCAGCACCGTGCAGCTATCCACAGCCACTGCAGCAGGAGTTTGGTCCCTGGCCAGGGAGCTTACCACGTGGTGCAGCAGACCTCTCCTGTCTTGCCCACTGCTCCCCTCAGCAGTGTACTTCAGTAGATCCACCTGTTCTGCTCCCCACTCTGTCTCTGGTGAATCCACTCACCCCTCCCACCTCTGGCCTGTACCCCAGCTTGTATGCGTAAATAAATAAATCTTAAAAAAAAAAAAAGGAAGAGTGATTAGTGTGGGAAAGAAGTTTAAATACTCCAAATCTTTAAGAGCTGAATAAGTGTGGTGTAGTGGTAGTGGTGATACAGTGGATAAAGTGAAATCCTCAAAATGTGGTCTACAGAGCCCTGGTAGTCCTGGAGACCCTTTTAGGGGCCCAAGACACACTAAAATAAATTTTTTAATAGCACAAAGACATTATTTGCCTTCTCACTGTGTTGATATTCACAGTGATAGCATAAAAGCAGAGTTGGTTAAACTGACAGTGCATTAGCATAAGTCAAGGCAATAATGCCAAGCTGTATTAGCAGTCTTTTTATGCTAGTAGACACCACCATATACTCTCAAACACACAGAAAAAAGTCAATTTAACCAAAAACCCTTACTGATGCCTTAAAACCACTAATTTTATTAAATCTTGACCTTGGATACATGTCCTTTTTTAAAAAAAAATGACAAGATGGAAACAACCCATAAAGCACTTCTGCCTCATACCACAGTAGGACTGTTGATAACTATTTCAAGGAAAAGCACATGTGTAATTTTCTGAATTATAAGCAGAATTTTTTTTTTGTGGAACACTTTTTACTTTGAAAAGCTACTGTCAAATTATGATTATATACACTTGAGTATTTGGCAGACATTTTCTCTGAAAGAAGTGAGCCTGATCTTTCAAGGAAAATAACTGACAGTATTTTTTGCCAGTGATAAAATTTCAAGCTTTCAAGCAACAATTAAAAATTTGGAAAACCATGGCAGCTACTGTTCGCTTGACAGCTTCTCAATACTTAGATTTTTCTGATGAGATCAGTAGTGATAATAATAAAGGTGACTTTTGATACTGTACAATGTATTAACATCTGGAAGATCTGCATAAATCAGTAGTCTAATAACTCCCCAAAGGCTGATGCATGCTATCACAAATCAACACAAGGGTAAAAGTTTCATTCAAAGTACAAGACAAAGCAATGAATTTCAATTTAGTAAGTACAAAAAGTTCAGAATGTAGCTTCAGAACCCAAATTGCAACTAACCTCTAGGAAACTAACACGTTGAGTTTTGGTGTGGTATCACAGAAGAATGTCCACAATTATCTGAAAAGGCTCCCATTTTCCATTACATTCCAAAGGCTCCTACCTTACCATTACATTATTTTTCCTGCATATACTTTAAGCAAAGCAACACAGTGCAACAGACTACAAATCTAGCTGTCTCCTAATGAGCTAGACTATAAAACTGCAAAAATGTAAAATACCATGGCTATCACTAATTTTTAAATTTTTCACATTGAAGTCCTTAATAATTTTTTTAAAGATTTACTTTAAAATACAAGCTGGGGTACAGGCCAGAGGTGTGGGGCGGCGACAGGGTTCACCAGAGACAGAGCGGGGGGCAGAACAGGCAGACTGATGGAAATACACTGCTGAAGGGAGCAGGGGCAAGGCAGGAAAGGTCTGCCACACCATGTGGGAATCTCCCTGGCTGGGTATCGAACTCGCGTCGCACATGCTGACAGCACCACAGTGCAGTGCCTAACCGATGCACCACCAGGGAAGCCCAAAGTCCTTAATTTTTAAAAGTGTAATTGGCCCTGATGTTTGGCACGCACGCACGCACACACACATGCACGCACGTACACACACACACACGTGTGCACACACACACACACACACACACACAGAGTCATGAAAACCACTGTCTCAAACAAGCAAATCTTTGCAGTCTTCAATTTAATATATAGGCAAAGAGAAAATAAAGAGTTGCCACCTATTCAGAATGAGGGCATTAAATGGGTTAGAGAACTGTGGAGAGTGTAAACTGAAAAAACAAACTGACAAGGACAAGGAAGTAAAGAAACACATGAGAGCTCAGCTAAGGTTTAATGTTATGTTTATACTGATGCTGGCCTTAATTTTCTTCAGCAATACACAGCAATTTGAAGTAGAATAAATGATTTGATAAAGGGAGGATTAGAAATAGGTCAGATGAATGGGATACATTTGATTAGGACAAATGAGAACAAAGGGTGCTATTTACGTTAAGATAGCCAAGTCTGAGTTTCTACCTCAGAATAAGAGGTGAAGCCCAAGGCTTCCCCTCTATCTAGTTTATCTCTTACTGGGATTAAGAAAAAGGCCCTTAAATTCAGAGGCAAAACTAAGCTCTGTGAAACTTTGATAGTATGTAATAAGTATAATAAGTGTAAATGGATTCTTGCCTTCCTTTAAATATAGCGTATTTTTCAAGATCTGATAGGACTGAAAGTTTAGTGTGCTGCCTTACATAGAGGACTTTAGATAATAAAACATCACAGAGATAATTATAGGTAGCTCTCTCTCTTTAAACCAATTTCTTTAATTATAGTATACATGTTGGACTATATTACTAATAGAAAAAGGCTACTAGTTGTAAAGGAAATAAAGGCAGCTAAATAGAATGTTCTACTCTAAAACAGGACTATGCTAAGTAGACTTCCATTATAATAAGATTTCACTGGAGTTTGAATTTTTTGGAATATAGTTATTTTTCTTATCAAATGTTCATAGTCAAATTATCTTCTAGCTTTAAAAGGAGGTGACTTAACACAAAATATTTATTTCTGAGTAGATCTGAAATCAGTCACCTAAAGTATCTGACGCTAAATATGATTTGTATTAGATTTCACAGTACTATAGTACTTTCTCGTTCTTAGATGTGATAGTTAATTTAAAACCTAAGCCATGAACCTTCTTACAATTTTCCAGTCTTTTACCTTCATATGACTTACCATATACACATACATTATTCAAACCAGTTTGACAACTACTGCCTGTATAATTCTAGCCTTCCATATAAACAAAAGGCCACAGAAAGACTTGGTTTGATATTATAAATAAATGATACTGGTTGAGTCAACGATCTGAATTGGGCCTCAGTTTCCTCACTTACAAAAATGAAAATAACAACATTTACCCTTTGCTTTCTCTGAAGTGCTGCAAGGATAAAACAAGATTTTCAAAAACTGTAAAGCATAACATAAATCTAAGATAGAATACATATTCTATAACAGAACACATTATGAAATTAACTTTGCTACATAGGCTAACAAATTATAAATATTAAGAAATTAGATGCATTATGATTAAGGTAGGTAGGTAGGAGAAAGGAAAATTTATGCTTAAGAGAAATAAAAGGCTTCCAAGACCAACAAAATTTCATGAAATGATACAACTCACAGTATTAATTTATCCTCACTCTGGAAGAAAAGTTAATGATACTGGTATGTCATGTCATTACTTCAGTAAAATAATGACTCACATTACAGTAAACATCCAAACATACTTTCAAACTAAATTTAATTCAAATGCACTAATTCCTAAATACATGGTGCACTTACATTTTGATTCCTCTCTTTTCCTAAATCACCTGCTAAATCTTTCTTTCAAATTACATTAACAAAAACTGTCCTATACCAAAGTCTAAACCTATTTTCAGTTAACTACGGCTTATAACCCATGCCCCTAAACACACGAAAGCACTATATTTAGAAAAATGGGATATACACCTTTCTAGCTAATCTTTAGGTGAAACAATATCTGAAAGCTTGGAGAAAGGGGAAAATGGTTTTTCAAAGTTTATAATCTACATTAGGGCCTGTTTTTGTAAATGAACTTTTGGAGCAGAGTCACACCACTGTTTTCTAGGACTTCTGTAGCAATGATGGAGATGAGTATTGAGACACTGATTCTTTACAAAATGTTCTCCAAACACTGAGCTAGACATCAATACTGAAAAGAAAAATTTCTGGTTAAGAAAAAAATGTTCTGACAATAAATTTCTACTTACTTCTATTAGACTTAGATAACTCTTACTTTGGTTCTACTGAGATGTGGTCAATCTGACACTTCCTACAAATCTCCGCTACCACTATCCTGGTCCATGCTAACATTTTGTTTTCCTCTAAATTATGGTCTGATTCGATCTTAATGTGTCTCACCTCACTAGTCTACCCTCAAACACAGCACTCAGATCAAACCTTTAAAAACATGTCTTACCATGTCCCACCTTCACGTCAAACCTTCCAATGACTTTACATTCATAACAAGCCTAAGTCTTTACAACAGCCTATGAAGCCTTATATGACTAATAGATTATTTCTAACATCATCTTTTATTATATTACTTTCCTCTTCCCTGATGCTCTCTCAAGTCAAACTAATCTCCTTCTTTTCCCTCAAACAAAAGATCAGGTATATACTGCATTAAGTGTTGTATAATGACTGTACCTCTGCCCAGAACACTTTCTTTAGACAGCAGCATGATTAGCTCAGTAACTTCAAGTGTTTGCCCAAATCTCATCTCACAATGAGACCTCTCCAGGCCACCTCATCCCTATTTTCTTCCTTTCTAAACTACTGTATAAACTTATGCTGTTTTGTTACTATTTGTCTTCCCTTCCAATGTGCCAAATCTATGCTGTAAGGCCCGGAACATGGTCACAGCAGTAGAAAGAAGTAAAGGGAAAATAAATGATGATTATGAACTAAGAAAGTAGAAAAGGTATGCTTTTCTTTAAAATGTGTCACAGGAAATTGAGCAAGAGGGAAGAAGGCAGGAATAGAAAGCAAATTTCCAAGTTTTCAAAAAACAACTTCAAATCTTTACATTACATGATTTACTGCTTTAAAATTGAAAAACAAAACACTACATTTAAAGAATCAGTAGAAGAGAATTATCTATAACACCAATTTGATTTCAAAAAGTATGTTTCATTCCAATAGATTGTTTTACATTATCTAAAACTGCCAAACCAATTGAGAGAAAAAATACAAAAAACCATGTTCTGCAGCAATTACTGTCGCTTGTTAAACACATCAAAATAATTTAACATGACCAATCAATATAGTTTCATAAGCAGAATTTCCCTAGATATAATTTTATAAATATGTGCCCCAAACATCTTACACCTAAAACTTGCTTTCAAAAAACTAAGAGATTATAGTTTCAATTGAAAGCACAGTTAGAGGTTATGAAATAAAGCCAAGGTTGATGTCACATTACTAATGCAGTAAGGCAAATGCTGCACAGCAGTGTCTTGTGCCTATTCCCATAATCCCAAATGACAGCACAGCAATCTTTAACAATGGTTTCTGCCTCTAAGAAGATACAAGTGAATAAAACAGTTAACACAGCAAAACCAACAGCAATATCCCTCTGATTCAGAGATAAATTACAGATTTGATTACCTTAAAAAAAATCACATAAATAATTGCACTTTCAGAAAAGCAAAAAAAATCCTTTATTTTGAAGTGGTATTGACTGAACAAATTTTGTCTTAATAGATCTCTGAATGAGTAAAAGGTAGCAGATCATACCAATATGTCATTGTAAAATTCTTTATTAGTGATTCTATTTTAAATAGTGATCAATTAAACAATGTCTTGCAATTGACAGGGCACAGTCAGAGAATGATCTTTGGTTTAATCTAAAATTAAACACTCTTCAAATTATGCTAACCTTTTCTGGAGTGTTTACAAAATGTCAGATAATATGCCAAGAGCCTGAATGTATTTACATGCATTTATTCCTCACAACAGTCCCATAAAACTGACATTACCTTTATCTGCATTAACGGAGAAAGAAAATCAAGCTTAATTAAGCTAAATAACTTGAACCTAAACCCAACTATCCCTATTCCAAAGCCTGCTTTGAACTGTCACTAAAACCGCCTCTGGATTTCCCTTGTATTTCCATCAAAATAGTACCAGAAATAAGGATGAATATTACCTTATTCTACATTGTAAAAGCTTATTTAATGTTGTCTCATTAATTGGCAAGAACATTTTTCTTATTCACTTAGGATAAATAAGCAAAGTGGGAAGTCGTACAACAAAATCTGCAGGCGCAGGTATTCAAAATTTCACAAATTCACAACTGACATAATTGTATAAAAAAAAGCCAAATTATTTAGAAACAAAGGAAAATAGTGAAAACAGCTGTATTAGGAGTTGGGAGATTTGGAAATCACTTGCCATTCTATCAATTTGTGCATCTTCTGGCAGGTCACTCACGACTCATTTTTCTATTAATCAAATCAAGGGTGATGCACTAAATAACTTTACTGACTGTAATACATCACGATTCTAAAAAATTTTAGCAGTTGTTAAAAAAATAAGGTAGTCAGCAAGCAGGAAGGAATACTTAAATCCTGAATTTTTGTTACAAATATACACGTTACACACCCTATTTCAGTATTAGATTTACTCTCAAATCCTTTGATAATAGACTATTCCCTAATATTTTTTAAGATTTATTTTTATTTACGCATACAAGAACTGAGGTGTAGGCCAGAGGTGCCGGGAGAGAGGGTGAGAGGATTCATCAGAGACAGAATGGGGAGCAGCACAGGTGGATCTACAGGTGGAACACTGCTGAGGGGAGCAGCAGGTGAGATAGGAGAGGTCTGCTACACATTGTAGGTCAGCTCTCTCCATGGCTGGGGATCGAACTCAGGCTGCAGAGGCTGGCCAAGCTTGATAGTGCTGAGACTTGGGCGCCTGCACCACCTGGGAGGCGTTATTCTCTAAATGTTTTAACAATAGTATAAGTAGCTATTACTTAATGGCCTATGTTTTGCATTATTACCGATTCTTCAGATTCCAAAGACAATGCTCCTAACCTCATTTAACTTCACCACAGTCATTCTTAGGTTACCTTAATATGTCTGCGTTTTAATATCAAAACTTAAGAATTGCAATATTTACAAGCATTTGCTACATGGATTTACACACCGAGTACCACGCCTAACCACATAATTCAAAAACAAACACAACACAATCTAGAAAAGCGCAGGAATTCAATAAATGGTTTGTTTTGTTCTTGTATTATTCATAAAAAAAACTTATTATATAACGCAAAATCCTATTTGGGTAACGAGAGGGGCACAGGAAGTGCTATGATCAGTATTCCTTTTAACTGTAATAGATACTAAACCACAATAAAACCGGGGATACTTTGGGTCAAGAAAACATTAGCAAGCATTTGCTACATGGACTTCCACACCGAGTACCACGCCTAACCACAAAATTCAAAACCAGCACAACTGCTTTCTGAAATTAGCCACCTTGATTTTCCCGAGGACTTTCCTCGCTCTCAGATGAGACCAAACACCAAAAACCTGAAGCTTGTTAAGAGAGAAAGACACGGGAGACCACAGCACCCTTGAGAAATTAACACCAGAGCACAGGGCACACCTTCAGTGTCAACTACTGCTGCCCCACAACCAACCACCCCTTCTCTCGAGCCGAGGGGCAAGCCAGAAAGTGGCAGAGGCACTTGGGAGTCTTCAGCGGACAGCTATTGTCCCCTGCTTAACCTCTCCCCACTAAGGTAGCTACGGCGTTCCTACAAAGTCTAGTTTCAGCCCTGAGCTTGGAAATTGGGACAGAGTGAGGAGCACGCGAGGGGCTGGAGTGACCGGCGTCACTGCCAGAACTTTCGCCGGGCAAAGGAAGCGACTTCTGCAAGTGAGAGCCCAGCCACGGTACCTTGCGTCCAGCGACAGAAGATGGTGTCAGAGAGACCTGGGCTGTTTTGGGTGCCCCACACCAGCTCCATCAGCTCTTTAGTCAGTTCGGACATGATGGGATACCGGCGAGTGGGTCTTCGCTTTCAGAACTCCTGCCCCGGAACATGGGGAAGGAGCGGCTTCCGAGACAGAAGCTGCGGAACAGCGGCGGCAAACGAGTTTGAGGCTGGACCCGGGAAAGCGAGAGAGGGACAACTACTCGCAAGGACCGCGCCTGTCAAGCCGGGTCAGAAAGGCAGCCAAGAGTTTCCCGTAGCGGAAGTGCCAGGGCCACTTCCGGCTCCTTTTTTTGCTCCCGCCCTCGCACTGGGCGGGCCCCAGAAGTAGCCTCCCCGGAAGCGGAAAGGGGGGGGGGCGGAAAGAACCGCCCGAGGCTGTAGAGGCCGCTGACTTGTCAGTGCTGTGTCTGGGGTTCTGAAATTGGGGGACGGTGTCTGTATTGGGAGTCCACATACCTTGGACGTTGCTGTATTTCTTTCCTCCTGGAAATCCTCCAGCCTCTACGCATTGCTCTGTTCTTAGTGGAGGCTCTGAAGCTCGTGTCTTAGGGCCTAAAACATAGCGTATGGCTTAAAATTTGTAATACTAAATACGTTAAACTACAAGTTGATAATTGAGCCCCAGTGAAGGAATACCCCTATCTGTGTAGACAGCTGCTGATAAGTTGAAGGCTGTCAGCCTCTTGCTTTTGTCAATCGCAGGGAGTGGAACCAACTAAACATTTAAACCAGAGTTGCTTTAGCTATGGCTCTACCAGGTGCAGCGCAGAATTGGAAAGCTATTTATAGGAAAATAAAATTAAAGCAACCTGTTCGTAAATGATAGCACACTCATCTCCAATTTCTAAGCCTGTTAGCTAGGTGGGAAACACCTGGGCTAAAGTTCAGGTTTTTATTCAGGGACTAAAATTGAGTTAAATTTAGTTTGTGTGAAAACTTACATTTGCATTGCTTTAAACGAGAGCTTATTTTGAATAACCTTTGAATTCAAAACAAACAGGTAACCTCTGAGTTCCCACCAAGTTGCAATAAGAGGGTTTTGCTAATTAGCACTCTTTCCCCCCCCCCCCCATACAGCAACCTTTGTTGTAGTTAAATTGTTCAGAGTGCCTGAATCATATTCACAGGCTTCCTCCTGGTTTTTATTTTCTTTGGAATATTTTTTGCCTTATTCTTGCAAACCGAATCTTACCTATTCTTAAGACCTAATAAAGTACCAGTTTAAATAACACTTTCTTCACTCACTACAATCTAAAGTAATGATTTTAGCTTCTGAAATCTCATAGTAACTTACTTGTATTTATTTATGACAATTACTGTAATTCTTGTATTTGCAAAGAAACACATACTTTCCTTCTTGTATATAAGTTAATGGAAGCTGAAGGCCAAAGAACTGTCTTACTCTTTGAACCTAGTATACAGTCTTGAGCATTGCTGGATTTCAGTAAAAAAATGAAAGCTTGCCTTTACTGGAATTGAAGAATTCACTATCTTTCAGATAGTGAAGGATCAGGGGAAGTAATATTGACAAACTCAAGTAAATATTTCATATTTGCATGGTGATTTACAATTTATATAAATTTTTCATTTCTTAAAACACAAGTCTGTTTATAGAGCCTATGACAGACATCTAAGTTCAGAGTTGTTTGTCACATTTGTTTTCTTTTCATTAATATATGGGAATATTCATGATTTAGTATATATAATACTATTTTACATTTGTTTTCTTTCCATTAATATACGGAGGTTATAGATTTGATTAACTATAGATACAGAAGAGAAGCTATACTTTCAAAATGTATTTTAAAATGGCATGTTTCTTGATCTGTGATTTCTCATAGTTTCCACTTGTGGTGAACCAGAAAAATCTTAGATGTTGATATCTATGTCCTTTCCAACTTTAGGTTATATTCTTTTTTAAGCATTTTTTATAGAAGTTTTTTTTTAAGATTTATTTTATTTATCTATGCTTACAAGAACTGGGGTATAGGCCAGAGGAACCAGGATGGGGGGGTTGAGAGGATTCACCCGAGGCAGAGTGGGGAGCAGAACAGGCAGATCTACTGAAATACACTGCTGCGGGGAGCAGAGGGATAGACAGGAGAGTTCTGCTGCACCATGTGGTGTAGTGGCTGGCTGCCTATAGCTTCATAGTGCTGAGACTTAACCCCTTGCAACACCAGGGAGGCCCTAGGTTATAGTCTTTAACTGAAAAATATTAAGTCTCAAAAAGAGAGTTTATTATATTATCAAAGTGAGGGTTCATATCCAGAAAGTAGCCCAACAGATTTTACTTTGTGAAAATTGTTCTAAGTAAGCATAAGTTTGAATATAGTTCATATGGCCAGAAACGGTGAGTCACCAACACCAAGAATGTTTCTAGCTCGAAATTGTTTTCATCCAAAGATAGGCTGATGCCAGAAGAAGGCAAAGCAGGATCAAATCTACTCCCATTTAAAGAATACCCTGCAGGGATACAAAGGTTGGATACCCATTGTTATTATTTTTTTAAATCTGAAAAGACTCACTTAATTTCAGGCAGTAGATTTTTGCATACAAAATGGAGCCTGTGAAAATGGCACCTGTGAAAATGGCTTGTTATTTGCCCGCCAGACCAGCAGCAGAATCCCTAGGAAATTTTACATTATGTTCACAATCTTTATTTGCAAAGTTATTTTTCTTAATTAGCAGGACACATTTTTAACAAGGAATATTTGATTAATGTTAAATTATTTATATATTTAATTATTCATTATTTATAATGTTGTGGAAGGTGACGCAGGAAAGACCAATCAGCACTCAGGAACTTGGTGAGCTCAGAAGGTTTTTCAAGCCTAAGGGCCCATGGGAGTCACCTCCGAAAACCTGGGCCCTGAACAAAGGGAGCAGGGAGCTTTCATACAAGGTAGCTTCGGCATAACTTTTGGTAGGTTCTGGGAAGGGAGACCTCAGTGGGAGAGGTCACTTGACAGGCAGGGATCTTATCAGTGATTTACGGGCAGGAGTCTAATCATTGAGGGTCACTCTCATCCTTTGCATGGGGCCTGTGTTTTTCCTGTTTTCCCAGTTCAATAAGATTTGAAGTGTGAGCTTACTTAAGGTACAACATAAGTGCAAATTAATATCCATTTAAAATTTTCTTACTCAGTAATTATCTATAATGCATAAAAGTAGTGATATAAAAATAATAAATGAAAAATTGGAAGCGGTCAAGTTTATTTTATCTATATCCAGCATAGGACAACAATGCCTTTCCCTATTATAATGACTTGAAAATTATGAAAATTTTCTTTGAGGTATTTGTACTGCTCCATATTTTAGTATATTGTTTTCCCCCCTTAGGCCTATTTATTATTTAGATTAAATTGCTGTGTATCATTAAGGTGTATATAGGCTGCATAAATGATCTTTAGTCTTAAAAGAGAGCAGTAAAAAACTGGAAATTTCTCGCCCACATGTAAGTTTTATTAACAGTATTTTCTTTCAAATTCAAGTCAGGGCACTTTCAAAAAACTGAGCTGAGAAGCTATCATGATTAGTTCTCTTTAACCACCTTTTTAAAGATTGAAAATATTTGAGACATAATAGTATGTATATTTAAAGTTTACAACACATTACTTTGATCCATTTATATCTGGTCATATTGTAAAAGGTAGGTCCCCAGGGAAAGGTCCCCAGTTTCCCTGCCCCAACCAAGGAAGGGTGAAGCTGAGCGGGGAGGAGAGGAAGCTTGGAGAAGAGATAAGAAGGAAAGCAGAGAAGACCTGGAGGAAGCACATGGAGCAGAGAGAACTACGAAGAAGCTGAGCTTGCTTGTCAGCCTTGGACTTGTACCAGGGACCTGAGGGACATGGAAGAAGACACTTGAAACAGATGTGGGTGAGAGACCCATGGGGAGGTTAACAATGGCAGCCTTTATCTTGATTTTGATTTTGCTCCTTTGGTGCCAGACTTGCCTGGCCCCTTCTGTCTCTTTTCTATGGGTCTCCACTAGAAGGTGCCTTAGACTTGTGACAAGCTTTTGGGACTCAATGGCCCTGCTTTCAGCCAACCCTGTTTGGCTGCAAACCCGGGTTTTTCTGACCCAGCACATGTGGTAAAACTATGTTTAAAACACAGGTGATTTTATTCCAGAGCTAATGGCCTTAATCTCAATGCCCACAACATTTAGTTCTTGCAAATACTTACTATTAACTTAATTTCAAATATAATGGTAGGAGCCAGTAAGGATTTTTGAACATGGGAGTGACAGCATCGTATTTATATTTTATTATGATAACTGGAAGTATGCAGTGAGGACAATGATTTAAGATGAGGAAGCCTGGTAACAGCTTACTCAATAGTTCATTAAAAGATGCTTAGGGCTTGAAGTAGATCAGTAGAAGTGGATATTTAAATGAAGGGCAAATTCCATGAATATTTTAAAAATAGAATGGTGAGAATTTGGGGATTTATTAAGAAAGGAAGGTGGTAATAAAAGTTAATAAAGCATAACTATATTTAAGACAACATTAGCATCTTTTGTTGAGCAGAAACAGAACAAAATCAGGAATGGAGATTGAAGCTATTGGTCTGTTGATTCCAGGTATGGAAAGAGGAATATATAAGTAGGATTTTGACTTCTGATGCCACCACATGAAAACTGGAATTGGGGGAAGGACCACCTAGCTCCTAAACGGAAGCCAAAGAAAGCTATGGTCACTGCATAAAACTTAGCTCCTAGTAATTAGTGGAAGGATAAGTGGATATAAAGAGAATAGGGAGGATGTATACTAGTTTTATATTATAGTCATAAAACCAACCACAATATAGTCTCTAAGTCAGAAGTCTGACATGAGCCTCACCAGGCTAATGTTAAAGCATTCATTAGCATGGTGTGGGGAGGGTTCATTTCCTTGACTTTTCCAGCTTCTAGAGGCTGCCTTATTCCTGCACTTGTTACCCCTTCCTGTATCTTGAAAGCTAGCAAGAGCTAACTGAGTCTGTCTAACATCACTTTACTCTGACCTCCTTCCCTTGTTCCCCTTCCACTTTTAAGGCTACTCTGGAACACTAACATTAGGTGATTAGCATTCTTCATTTCATCTGCAATCCTAGTTCGCTTTCCCCATGTAATCCACAAAGGTCATATTTATAGGTTCTAGAGAAGAGGATATTGTTATTATTGAAGGAGACAATCTCTTGCCTACCACAGGAAAAGATAGATAATGAGTGATTGGTATCTTTGGTGTCTTGGGCACACTGCGATGAAGAATCTTCATTAGGTAATTCAAGTTTAGGGTCTGTCATAAACAATTCATTGATCCAATATGTATTTTCTGAGTGTCTGCTATGTACATCTCTGTTCTTTGTGTCATGGAGATCTAGCACTTAAAATCAAAAGACAAATATCCATGCCCTCATGGATTTTGCCATTTTAATGTGGATCGCATACAATAAACAAAGAAGTGAAGTACATAGTGCATTATATTAAATCACCTGGAGGAAATAAAACAGAGAAAATAGGCAGAGTGCTGGGTGGGGGAAAAGGGGATTATAATTTTAAATAGGCTATTTCATAACTATGGTAAGAGGCAAAGAGAAGAAAAAGTGAGCCAGGATATATGATGAAAGAGTATGTCAGGCAGAGGAAACAGTGAGTGCTAGAACAAGCTGGGAATTTTCCAGTACTGAAGGTGTAAGAGGGTGGTCCTCAGGAAAGGGGAGTGTCCCAGGACCCCACCCCCACCTCAAGCCAGAGAGATCCAAGACACCTAGGACTACGAATCCTAGAATGCCATCATCACCGAAGGAAGGATGCTGAGGACTGAGGGTGGAGTTAAGCAACGGTGTTTTGGTATTTTAGCCAGACATGTGAGCTTTGGGCACTCTAGCTCTTAGCAGTTCGCTGAGTTTTTGGTGCACCATTGGGGTTCTAGCTCAGCAAAACTGCTAGGATGCATTCACCAATTTTTCTTTTTTTTTTTTTTCTCTTGAGTTGTCTTTTTATTTCCCCTCCTTTTGTAAATAAACCCTTTATTAATCCTATTGTGTGTGCCTGCAATTGAGTCTTAAGATAAGTCCCTTTTCAGCGCATGGGTGAGGACCCACAGTCAGGCACCCCATTTTATATTGCGGCTGCCCTATAACAAAGGGAGGACACTGAAGCTGGGGAAGCATGAGGAAGCAGCCTTCACTCTCTGATGCAACTTTTCCTATTGGGCTTGTATGGGGCCCACCATTATTCTTCTCTCCCACAAATATCTTGAATCTGCAAGATTATATGGAAGAAGAGGCAGGATTGTTTTTTATTGCAGCCGAAATTTCCAGCAAGGCACTTTCTGAGCCAACCTCTACTCAAACTATCTGTGTCACATGATAAATGGGAGAGAACACTATATTCAAATATGGAATGTGCAATTTCTGAAGCATAAAGCAGACTGCTAGGGACTGTGCAAGAAAAAACTTAGTTGTAGATGGTACAAAGTAAAAATAACTTGTCCTTTATTTTGGAGGGATATTCTGAACTGCCAAGACTACTGGTCCCCTAAACTTTTCACTGATTTGGTAGGCTCCTGAATCTTTGTAGAAATGATCTCTTATCTTCCAGGGTATATTCTTATTAAGCAGTCAGAATCCTTAACACTTCTTTATTATTAGGTCCATGTTTATTGTTCTAAACCACTAAATTTTGGAGCAATTGGCTATGCAGCAATAGTTAATTTGCATAGATTTTGGTAATGAGAATGTGGTGTATATTGTTAGAAAAATGAACAAAAATAGGAAAGAAAAATGTGGAACTTGCTTTGACCAGGCAGTGGGTAAAAGGTGGCCCCTTGATGGAGATGTTAGTGAAAGCTTCAATGCAGCAATGTCTGGGTTAGTGGAAACTAGACAGTGAGGGATTAAAGGCCAGTAAGAAGCATATCATTGGACCCTAGCGAGGAGGGAATCCCTGAGTAAATCCCATGCAGCAATGTAGGAAGGAGAAATTTTCCTTTGTAACTGGGTGACCTAGCTTCAAAGATTTCCAGGCACAGTGTGGAATATGCCAGCTGGCTGCTGCTTCGTGTTTGTAGCAAAAAGCAAAAGGAGAGAGATTTGCTCAGGAAATAAGTGTTAAGCAAAATAATAATAATAATAATAATAATAAAATAAAAATCTAGTATTTGCTGGTTTGAAAATTTCCTAGACATTCCATATGACAAGTGATATAAAAATTAAGAAATGGCTCCCAGGCAAAGATTAAATACAGGGAAAGTCAAGGAAAACATGACTTAAAGATAGAAAGAAGACTGTGACTATACAAAAAGGTTTAAAAAAATCAGTCAAACAAAAGACGCTCTAGAGATATTAAGGGTGTCTCATTGATCTACTTTACATAGTAAAGCAAAGGGAGAAAGTTGGCGAGGAGAAATGCCTGCACAGGTGGGCAGGAAAGCTGCATGTTGCCTGTGTAGGATTTGCACTGATGGAGTCATCTTCTCTTTGGGAGGGGTTCATCCCTTTGTGGGATTGTTAACTGCTGTTTAATTATTTCTAGAGTTGGCACCTAAGGACTTTTTCTATATTTGGTTTGACTAGGTGGGTTTAAAGGACTAGTGATTCTCTACAATGACCCTCAATATCCATATCCCCATCTTTGGTCTGAGTCTCCAGATACATCACTTTTCTATAACTTGGTCAATGACTTTGTTAATCATTTCTTTTTTAAAAAGATTTATTTATTTATGCATGCAAGAGCTGGGGTGTTGGCCAGTGGTATGGGGTAGTAAGAGGACTCAACAAAGACACAGTGTGGAGCAGAACAGGCAGATCTACCTAAGTACACTGCTGAGGGGAGCAGTGGGCAAGACAGGAGAGGTCTGCCACCCAAGTCATGTGGGAAACTTGGAGCCGGGTATCGAACTTGTGCTGCAGTGGCTTTGGATAGCTTCATAGTGCTGCGACTTAACCAGTTACGCCCCCAGGGAGTCCTGACTATGTTAATCATCTCTATCCCCACCTCCACTTCTGGTTTTGTGTGAGCCAGTTTTTGGTCTTGTGATTCCTCCTTCCCAAATTTTCTAGTCTTAACCTCCATCAATTAGATAGCTAAAATATTTTTTTCTAGATTTATATAACACAGTTTGCCTTAGTGCTCTAGACCTTTCTCTGCCATTCTTACTGTCTTTTAGGACTTGCCTATCTATGAATCCCTCACAGCATTTACTGAATTTCCTATAGACAGAGGCTCTAGTCAATGAATGCAGAATTGAACTATTTAATTTTTGCCATTTGCCATTTTTGCCAGCTAGGCCTTCTTTCATATTCTGAAAGAAGGATGACAATCTATTGGGTATACCATAGATACTGGAAGGAAAGGGACAGCCAGAAATGAATATTCTGCAGTTTTTGAAATGAGTTAGCAGTGGGAAAACTGGATAGGAAAATCGGTATCATGGGTTACAACTGCTTTTAATTTTATTCCAGATTGTTGCCCGTTTTCTTGGTTACCTTCAGTCAGAGGTATCCAAATTTGCTTGACTCATAGTTGATATTGCATCTTGTGAGAATGAGCAGGTATATGAATATGAATATCAACTCCTTGGTTCAATTAGTGTTATGATCACTGTTAGGCTCAACCTGCCCCTCCCCAACAATAAGGGCGCTGTGAAGAATCTCGGTGAAGATGTGTGACCTTGGAAAGAAACTCATGTCCCCACTACCCAGACGGGCCACTGCAGCCTGAATGCACCTGCAAGGCCACCAGCTCCAAATGGAGTTGCCCCCACCCTTGGAATTCCTTCACCCCGTATAAAACCCCCTGGTTGCTGGGTGCGACTCCACAGACCCCTGCCTGGGATCTGTGAACCTCGACCGGGAGTTGCTAATAAAGGCCTCTTTATCTTACATTCCCCTCTGCTTCGTTGCCTCTTCTATCGCTCGACCTTACAATCACCAGCGGGACTTTTGTTGCAGAATGCCATACTTGCCGAAAGATGAATGATCTTAGCCTCCAACCTTTCTGTGCCATTCCTTCTGCAACATATGGGGACAGTCTTACCTGACAGGAGCCTCTGAAGGTAGAGGTCTGGCTCAGATTAGCACCTTTTAAAATAAACAGTAGTAAAGCCCCAAGGTTGCTTCTATTTTGGTTTGGTTTGTATTTCTGAAACATGCTATTACGAAAATTTTAAACACACAAAAAGGAAGAGGTTTATAAATGCCTGATGGAGAAGAAAGTATAAATGCCTACTAAGAGTAGAAATTTTTTTTAAAGGTTTATTTATTTATGCATACAAGAGCTGGGGGTATAGGCAGAGGTGTGGGGTGGTAAGAGGATTCACCAGAGACAGAGTGGGGAGCAGAACAGGAAGATTTAATGAAATACACCGCTGAGGGGAGCAGCGGGCAAGACTAGAGAGGTCTGCTGCGCCATGTGGGAAACTCCCAGGCCGGGGATCAAGCTCATGCTGCAGTGACTGAGGATAGCTTCATAGTGCTGAGACTTAACCTGTTGTGCCACCAGTGAGGCCCCCTTAGAGTAGAAAATTTAGGATAGAGGTCTAACAAGACCAGAAACTGGAGGTGGGCGTAGAAATGATTAACATAGTCATTCAACCAACTATACAAATGAAAAATTCTTATGCCCCAACTGCTATAGGAAGTATCAGATGGCAATAGAAAATACTGATCTTAGGTGGGGATGAGATGGAGGGCCATTTCAGAGAATCACCAGTCCTTAAATTGACCTAGTCACACCCTAGAAGTAATTAATTTAACAATAGATAACAATTCCACAAAGGAATTGGAACAGGGTATCCCCAGGGAAAGGGGAGATTCCAGGTTCCCTGTCCCACCCAAGGAAGGGTGGAGCTGAGCAGGGAAGAGCGAAGCAGAAGAGGAGACTGAGAAGATTGGGTGGGGAGCCGGAAGGAGGCGTGGAGGAGGCACATGGAGCAGGGAGACATGTGAAGAAGCTGCGCCTGCTTCTTGCTCCTGGACTGGTTGAAACAGATGTGGGTAAGAGCCCGTGGGAGCTTAACAACGGTAGCTTGTATCTTGGTTTTGCTCCTTCTGTCCTAGACATGCTGAGCCTCTTCTGCCCCTCTCCTGCGGGTCCCCACAGGAGGTCCCTTAGACTTGTGGCAGCCTTTCTGCCTCAGTGGCCCTGCTTTGGGCCAACCCTGTTTTGACTGGACATTTACCCATGAGGGGATGGGTAACTTTGGGTGTTTGATTTGAAAACCTATATTCTTTTCCTTCTCTTTGTTGCACACTAATTGTATTAAAGTTCCTTTCCATTAAAGGCCTTTTGCACTAAATTATGTTTTGTCTCGATGAGGCAGATGGCAGAACCTATTTAGAGCACGCAGGTTTCGGGGTACTGGGGTGCCCCTTTTCCTGCCCTGTAACAGAATGAACCTCCTACCAAAGAGAAGACCACTAAATCAATGCAATTTCTGCACTGGCCAGAGACAGCTCTTATCCCTAGACTGCCCGCCTGTGTCTCTACATAGGAGTCTCTTTTAACAAATCTGTCCCTTCAGATGCTGTTCTCCTGCCCGCTTGTGTCTATGCAGGCCTCTCTTTCTTTTCTTTCCTTTCCTTTCTCTATATGAGAAACCTGCTCTTTTGGATATAACTAAACGTCTCTGCCTCCTGAGGAAACTTGCCATGTGCTGCTGAAAGGGGGAATTTGGTGAAACTTCTCCGAGGTAACCCAAGAATCTGTTCTCTGAACCCAACACCTCTTCAAATCTACACCAATGCTCTTTTCCTAGATTTAGCTACAGAATCACTTCTTTCATCTATTTTTGGTAAATTTTTGAATATAAATTGATATCATATACCTTAATTATTTCTGTTTGTATCTCTGAAACAGTTCTATATATAGCCACATTATTTATTTATTTTAAATTATTTATTAAATTTTGCACAGAAGAACTGGGGTGTCGGCCAGAGGTGCGGGGGGTAAGAGGATTCACCAGAGACAGAGTGGGGAGCAGAACAAGTGGATCCACTGAAATACACTGCTAAGAGGAGCAGTGAGCGAGAAGGGAGAGGTCTGCCATACCCTATTTGGGTCAGCTCCCTGGCTGGAGATTGAATTCAGGCCATTAGGATGGTAACTCTATGCCACCAGGGAGGTCCTATAGCTACCTTATTAGCACATCTAATAAAACCAGTAGTTCCCTAAAATAATGTAGTATTACCAAGTATTATTCACATGTTGTTATTAAGTCACAAAATTACTTTTAAAACTTATTTCTCTAGCCTGTTATTTAATCAAAGACAATTGTGGCATTTCTCCAAATAATATTTTAATATTGAACATTTGTGTACTCTCTTTTTTCCATGACATTAATTTTTTGAAGAGAATGGATCAATTTTCCTTTAGAACATCTGATTTTTTGAATCTCTGATGGTTTCCCTGTGGGATTATTTTATTTGGACTTTACTGTAGGTTTCATTATTTTCTGTAATAGGAAGTTTAGGTGTAAATATTTTGTTAGATTTAATTTGAATAAATTAATGATATGGAAAAACATTTATTTGCAAGAATACATTAAGGATAATGCTATGTGTTCCTTACTGAATTGTTAAAAGTCTGTTTTATTAGTGTTGTTTCAGAAGGTAAGTAATCTTTGGGCTCTGTTTTAGCTCTGTGTCAATTCAATATCTGTGTAACCTTTTATCTAATGGTTTAATATCCTTGTTTGAATCAATTATTTTATTAGGAACTGCAAAATGTTTATTGTAACTTCTTGAGTTGGATGGTTAACCGATTTTCAAATTCCTAATGCTTTCTAACGTAGTACTTTGCTAAAAATTATTAAGAATTATACAGAATTTTAATAGAATTACTAAGAATTATACTACATAATACATATATGATATATAGTATTTTCATAATCATCATTCAGGTGAAATACTTCGATTCTCATTATTTTTCTTTCCTTAACCCATTAGCTGCTTCCAAGTAAATCTTAAACATTTAAATATTTACTGAACTATTTATTGTTAATTTCTAATGTAATTATATTTTGTCCCTAGTACACAGATTTTGTGATCCTGAAACTTTCGTATTTGGTGAAACTTGCTGCTTTCTTATACTTAGGTCAGGAATAGGGTAGTCCCCAGGAAAAGGGGAGGTTCCAGGTTCTCTGCCCCACCCAAGGAAAGGAGGAGCTGAGCAGGGAGAAGAAGTGGAGAAGAAACTTGGGAAGGAAGGAAGCAGACTGGAGAGTAAGAAGGAGACCTGGGGGAGGCACATGAGCAGAGAGTAATGTGAAGAGGCTGCATTTGCTTTTTGGTCTTGGACTGGTTGAAACAGAGGAGAGACCCATGGGAGGTTAACAATGGCAACATTGATGCTCATTTAGATTTTGCTCTTTTCCTGCCAGACTTGTCTGCTGGACCCCCTTCCTATGGGTCCCCACCAGAAGGTGCCTTAGACTTGTGGCAGGCTTTTGGGCCTCAGACGTCCTGCTTCGGGCCAATCCTGTTTGGCTGGGCATTTACCCATGAGAGAATGGGGTAAAGTCACTGCTTAATTTGGAAAATTTATTCTTCCCCTTTTCTGTATTACACACTAATTGTATTAAAGTTCCTTTCCATTGAATGTCTTTCATAGTAGAGTATGTTTTGTCCTGATGTGGCAGATGGAAGATCCTATATAGAGCAGACAGGTTTGGGGATTCTGGGGTACCCTTCTCCCTGCCCTGTAATACAGTGTTACATATGTCAAATATTGATTTATAATTCCAGTATTTGACATTGTGTTTTTTTGTAACTTTGTGTTGTTGTAATTCAGGATTTCAATTCTGTCATTCCATCAACAGGTGGTGCCATTGTATTATAGTTTGAATTTTGTGGGGGAAAAAATTGGAGTAGTTGCACCTATTATACTGGTCAACAGTGAGATCATAACTGACTTAAAAAGGCCCAATCTGTAGTGTCTTGGTGTGCTGAACGTGAATATAACACTGAAAAATTTTTATTAGCTCTCGTTTTGAAGATATTTCATATAATTCATTGTATATGTTTCACCATGTAAATTTATCCAGTAGGACTGCAACAACATCCTCAATCAGCCTAGAATGATGGAATAATGCATCACATTGAATAATACCATCATAAACACTTCATCCAGAGTTGATTGCAACATTTTCTGATGCAATGCAATCCTACTGCCAGGCAACTGCTGAAGTAAGCTGACGTCAGCAGTGCACTAGATAAAGCCCTGTCGGAAAGGTTGAGCATGGAAAATATTTCAGACTTTGGTGAGACAGTTTAAGCTACTGTACCATAGAACTGTTATGATTTTATCCATTTAGGCTCAATACAGAACAGTAATGCCTCGAAAGTGTGTTCATAGCGTGGACAATTTCTGCTCTATTTGTGGGGAAGTGACATTTGCCAACCAAAGAAAAGTATCACTTCTCAAGTGAAGAAGGCTTATCATCTTGACCTCAGATGCAAGGTTGGTGACCAAGACAAGCCTTGGGCCCTGCATATATGCTGTGCTACATGTCCAACACAGCTTTCACAGTGGTGAAATGGCAAAAGACCATCCATGCCGTTTGCAGTCCCCATGGTGTGGAGAGAGACAAGCAACCACATAAAAGACTGATACTTCTGTTTGGTTCCTCCTCTTTCCAGCAGAATAACAAAGCCAAAGAAGTCGAGAATAGTCTCTCCAAACATTCCATCTGCATTGAGATGATTGGTTCAACAACTTGCTGCAGGGTGATGTTAAAAAAGCACGGAATGCTTTTCGCCTAGTGTCTACAAACTTTCTTGGGAATTTTAGCGTAGAAAACTACAAGGAACTAGTAGAAGACTTGCTGATGCAGTATCATAAACTTGGCTGCAATATGTCTCTAAAGATCCACTTCCTTCATTCCCATCTGGATTTCTTCCCTGAAAACTGTGGTATGGTTAGCGATGAACATGGCAAACATTTTCATCAAGATATTGCATCAATGGAACAAAGATACCAGGGAAAATGGTCCACTACAATGCTGGCTGACTACTGCTGGACACTCCCCAGAGATGCTCCTGAACAGCTGTACAAGGGAGGAGTGAAGATATCTAAGTAGTCTATGACTTGATTTTTTACAGGTATTAACCATAGGCCTGTTACTATTGTCATGCATTTCATGATGTAAACATCCATTTATTGCAGATTACAAAAAAACTAGAGCCAAAATTAGAATCTGACTGTCCTATTCGTGTTGGGCACATACAAATTGATAGGAAATGGCTAATTTTATTTCAGTGATATGACTTTTGTAAAAATTTGTTGACCAGTGTTATAATAGTATTTCACTGTACGAAGCTTCTGTTATTGCTTTTGTAGCCTAAAAGCCATTGATTTTAAGGTTTCTTTAAAAAAAATCATATGGTAAATTTATGTTGTGGACATAGAATTGACTGGATTCTTCTAACACATATACTTTTAGAAACTGGAGGACAAGTGTGCTAGTTTGTCTAGGAAGCATTTTATAACCCCCCAAAATAGGTGGCCATATATTTTGATAGCTACTGAACAAAATATCTGTTTTAATATTTTATTTTATTATTTTTTTAAAGATTTTTAAATTTTATTTGTACATACAAGCTGGGGTACAGGCCAGAGGTGGGGGGCGGCGAGCGGGTTCACCAGAGACAGAGTGGGGAGCAGAACAGGCAGATCAGAAGTACACTGCTGAGGGGAGCAGCGGGTGAGGCAGGAGAGGTCTGCTGCACCATGTGGGATTCTCCCTGGCTGGGCATCGAACTCGCATCGCCGCTGCCGACAGCTCTGCAGCGCAGTGCTCAACCGCTGCGCCACCGGGGAGGCCTGTTTTAATATTTCAGATCACTACATATTCTTATTTTAATTTTGTAATTTTTAAAATATGTAATTACTTTGCATTAGTAAAAATCCCACATTTTTTGATACCAAGAAAACTATTAGCCAATGCCTATTTGTGATTTTTAAAGAAAATTTTTTTTAAACTTATTTTTGTGTAGAAGAGCTGGGGTGTAGGCCACAGGTGCAAGGGATGAGAGGATTCACCAGAGACAGAGTGGGGAGCAGACCAGGCAGATCTACTGAAATATACTGCTGAGGGGAGCAATGGGCAAGGCAGGAGAGGTCTGCTGCGCCATGTGTGGGTCAGCTCCCTGACCAGGGATCAAACTCAGGCCTTAGTAGTGATCATGCTGAAACTTAACCCCTAGGTCACCAGGGAGGCCCTTTTATTTTTTAACAGAATCAGTTAAATATAACATTGATCATAACTGGTAAGATCTCTCTGTGCAGTTAAGTGCTTCTAGAAACAACACAATTGTGGAGAACCCTTTCATGTTGTGGCAAGTCATGTGGGGTCAGCCTGGGGTGGGTAAACCCAGCTGCCCTGGCATACTGAGAACAGGTAGATTCAGGTTAACACTGTGCTCCACCTCTTTCCTAATTTTGACTTCAATTAACAAACTAAACTGCTATTTCCTCAAGGGTGGTTGTCAAAGTCACCGCATGATCACAGAAGGCGGTAATAAGAAGTTGGAACAAATCACTGACAGAAAGATTTGTTTGAGACTTTCTGTGATTCTCCTCAGTGATTTTAGGGAACAGCTAGCTCTTCTAAGCTAATTAGTTCTGTGTTATTGGCATAGATGAAAAAAAGTAATTGAAAATGATAAGTTCTTTAGTAATACTAAAAATTGTAGTCAACATAAATATCAAGAAATCAAAGAAACATTGAGAATCTTCTGCCTCAGTTAAGTTTGGAAAAGATTGATAGAAAATTCAGTTCTAAGACAGTGTAATTCATTTGGGAGCAAAAATTCAAGTTAGAGGCTATAGGTTACTGAGGCAATTACACTGGTCAACAAATTTTTATAAAAGTCATGTTACTGAAATAAAATTAGTCATTTCCTATCAATTTATATGTGCTCAACACAAATATGACAGTCAAATTTTAATTTTGACTCTAGTTTATTTTGTAATCTGCAATAAATTGATGTTTACATCACGAAATGCATGCCAATAGTAATAGGCCTATGGTTAATAGTAGTCATAGACTACTTCTTAGATTTCTTCGCTTGTCTCTTGTACAGCTGTTCAGGAATAGAACAGATGAAGAAGGTTTCCATTGTGCAAAAGCACAGCCTAAGACTCAGTTTCAAAGAGTCTAGAAATAATCTCCATTCCTGTGGGTCATGAGTGATTTCTAAGGCATTCATGAGGCCCACAATATCGGAACAGAATACCAGAGAACTTTCCTTTCTGAAGAAAGGCTCCAACTGCTGGTGGTGCTTTCACTATAAAGTAATTGTGACATCTTCTTCTAGAAGATTTCATTGTTGGGATCTTGATCCTAGCAATTCTGCCTTGTTCTTGGATAAGTTCAAATCACACACCAGGCCATTTAGTTCTTCCTGTGTTAGTCTGTGTGGGGTTGATGATACACCACAGTGAAAATCTGGATCACTGCATGCTGATGGAACAGGAGAACAGGTCGGCTCACCCTTGTCCTCATCAGAAAAATCAAGAGAATATTGTGCTGGAGGTTCTGGAATAGGAAGTCCCTCACCATGTGGAACTGTCTCAATGCAGACAGAATGTTTGGGTAGATTATACTAGATTTCTTTTGCTTTGTTATTCTGCCGGAAAGAGGAGGAACAAGCAGAAGTAACAGTCTTTTCTGTGGTTGCTTGTCTCTCTCCACACCATGGGGACTGCAAACGGCATGGATGGTCTTTTGCCATTTTACCACTGTGAAAGCTGTGTTGGACATGTAGCACAGCATATATGTGGGGCCCAAGGCTTGTCTTGGTCACCAACCTTGCATCTGAAGTCAAGATGATAAGCCTTCTTCACTTGAGAAGTGATACTTTTCTTTGGTTGGCAAATGTCACTTCCCCACAAATAGAGCAGAAATTGTCCACGCTGTGAACACACTTTCGAGGCATTACTGTTCTGTATTGAGCCTAAATGGATAAAATCATAACAGTTCTATGGAACAGTAGCTTAAACTGTTTCACCAAAGTCTGAAATATTTTCCATACTCAACCTTTCCGACAGGGCTTTATCTAGTGCACTGCTGATGTCAGCTTACTTCAGCAGTCGCCTGCAGTAGTACTGCATTGCATCAGAAAATGATGCAATCAACCTGGATGATGTGTGCATGATGGTATTCTGCAATGCGATGCAACATTCCATCATTCTAGGCTGATTGAGGATGTTGTTGCAGTCCTACTAGATAAATTTACATGGTGAAACATATAAAATGAATTATATGAAATATCTTCAAAATGAGAGCTGATAAAAAATTTTCAGGGTTATATTCATGTTCAGCACACCAAGATACTATAGATTAGGGCCTTTTTAAGCCAGTAATGATCTCACAGTTGACCAGTGTTATCAATAAACTGGATACACATTTATTTTATCAACACACCCATAAATTCTTAAAATTATTTAAGTTTTAATATGTAATTCACATTTACTAGCATATTTCTGTGATTCAAACACACTTTCATATCTATTCACAAAATTACTGTCAACATACAACTCTATAACAACCCCCATATCACAATGACTGTAAGTTTTATGAAGATACTCTGATCATATGCTCTTTTGTGACAAAATGGGAACTTGGAAATATTAAATTTTAGGTTAGTTTATAACATAGAAAAGTATGAACATTTGCTTTGATAAGTGTACGCTCTGGAAAGAGGAATACCCACATAATTTTAAAGTTGTTGGACAAGAGAATCCAAGTTGATGCTAATACGCAGGGACCAAGTAGTATCACTTTTACCCCCCGCACCCCATTCCCACACACAACTACCCAGACTCTCCATTCCGTACAAAATATGGTGCCAAGCTAGTGAAGTCTGTCTTTTTTGTTAAGTAGTGTTTTGAAATTCTAGTCAGTGTAATGAGACAAAAGTAGGAGGCAGGTAAGCAAGCAGGAAAGAAGGCAGAAAAAAAACAACAATACTATGATTTTATGATTACCTCTTTGAAAAGACCCAAAGGACCAACTAATGTTTATATAATACTAGAATGCAGAAGGAATTTCTAAGTTATTCTCAAAGGCAGAAAAACAGAAGATAAAGATTGCTATAAAATACATTCAGAAAAGTTTAAAATTGCCACAAACCTACATATAGAAAATTGAACATCAAATACAAAGAAGGAAAATATATGTATATACACACGCTAAAACAGAGGACTAATTCATATTTAAAAGATCCTTTACAAATCAATGAGGGAAAATCATGTACCATTATAAAAATTAGATAAGCACATAACATATAAGAGTAAATAAATAAAATTAACCACATGCGAATAAGTATTTTCCGCTGATCAAAGAACTAATCCTAAAATAAGATAGTTATCGTCCCTCTTTGACATAATTTAAAGCTTTATAGTTATTGTTTGATGAATTTTTACATTTTTTTTTGGACAAAGATTTGTGAACCTGTCTCAAAAGGATATACTCTTTGGGCCTCCCTGGTGGCACAGAGGTTAAAATCTCAGTGATATCAAGGTAAGACCAGCTGTGGCAGTGAAGCCTCTTGCCCCTCTCCTCATCGCCACACCTCTGGTCTACACCCCAGTTCTTATATGCATAAATAAACAAAAAATACATCTTATAAAAAAAGTACCTACTCTTCGACCTAATGGGTGCTACCATAAATTTATACTAAGGAAGTCATCAAATCAGTATGCAAAGATACATGTATAAAGATTACTTTTGAGAGCAAAATATAAAAAAAATAGAGGTTGGGTAAATAAATTGTGGGCATTATGAACACAAAACTATACATTTATTAGTGTAGATAAGGTGAAGCTGTACTTACTAATATTAAAATATTCTGACAATACTGAATGAGAAAAAGCACATTACAGAATGTGGTGTGTGTGTGTGTGTGTGTGTGTATGTGTGTGTGTGTGCGCGCGCGCGCGCATGCAGGTGGATACATGTATTTTATTGCAAAGAAACAAATGTGAGCTAGTCAAACAAAAGATAGAGAATTTATTATAAAAATAAAGATATGTCTTAAAGATTACAAATTTACTTCCAATGAGAAACTCCTTAGCAAAAAATTAAGCCACATACTAAAAAGTTTTGTTATCATCTCTCACCTCTATTTCCCTCTTCTTACATGAGTTATTACATAATTCATGGGGTGAATTGTGTTTATCCTAGAACTCACAATTTTATATATTACAGTCCAGCCATATCTAGAAACTGACTAGTATTCTATTAATTCTAATTTCAAATTCCTGGAGGGAACTATGACTAAGACTACATATACATGATGGTCATTCTTTGCATAGTAAGTATGACTAGAGGAAAAGCTGTCTCAGACAAATGTGGCTGCAACTAGCCCAGTAGGCTTGGGGAGTTGCTGTTATCATGGGAAAAGGGGAACAATTATGACTAGGCAAAAATCTCTCCAATATTGTATAGAAAGATGTAAACTTATTATTCATATAAATCTGAATTACCTGCTTATGTTCATTCAAATAGTGTGATATACATTTGAAAAGCAATTACAATTTTTATAGTGGCTTACTTGGCTCACATTCCTTAGTTTCTTCTCTTTCTCCCCTTGCTTATTTCTCCTCCTTCCCCCTTCCTCTTCTTCATCTCTCTCTCTCTCTCACATATACATATACCTAATACTCAAAGCTTTACCCTTCCTTTCTCCAGATTATCTAAACTTTCACATCAGAATTTTCTTTTTTCTTTTTCTTCCATATTTTAGGTTTATTTTATTCTCTTTTAATTCATTTGCCTATATAAATCATTTAGGCCAGTTTTACCCCTATTTTTATTCTTTTGGTAAGAATATTGAACATAAGATCTACTCTTGCAACCAATTTTTAAGTACACAATGTGGTATTTAAAAAAAAAAACAAACCCTACAAGCATAATATTGTAAGGCAGACCTCTAGAACATAATTCATCTTGGATATCTGTTGAATAGCAACTCCCCATTTCTCCCTTCCCGTAGTCCCTGGCAACCATTATTCTACTCTCTGTTAGTGAACTTGACTATTTTAGATATTAAAGTGGAATCATGTAGTATTTATTCTTCTGTGCTAGTTAACAGACAGTCCATGTTCATGGATAGAAAGCTAAATTTTTTTTTAATGTATATACTACACAAGTGGATCTGCAGATTTAATGCAATTTCTATCATAATATCAGCAACTCTTTTTTTGCATAAATGAAAAAAATTTCTAAAACTCATATGAAATTACAAAATACCCTCGATTGTCAGAATGATCTTAAATAAGTATAAAAGCATGCCTTGTAAATTTTCTTGCTGGGTATTGTTGATTAAAGCCTTAGGCTAATATTGCTCTGGTAAAATCTCTTCCAAAATATGAATAATGATTAACATTATGGGAATAAAATTAAAATAGGGTAGTACTAAATCATTTGCTGATGCAAGAATGATTCTATCTGATTTTAGGGTGTTAGAATAGTGGAGTGTGGTTTAGAGTGGAAATATTAAACATCACGCAAAATACAAGATTAGGTAATAAGACCTGAAGGTGGAGATCCTATATCTCTAAGTCATAGAAAATACTGTAAAACAATGTTACCTCAAAAACAAACAAGCAAACAAAAAAACCAAACTCAAAACCAAAACAAAAAAGGAAACAAGGAAGCAAATGTCTCAGAATAATGGTGGTTATTTTAGGGTATTAAAATAAAGGAAGATTTTTTTTTCTTCTGTATTAATTTTTATTTCTATTTTTTTAAAGTAAGCTTTTAAAATGACTTCTACAGTGGAAAAACAATAAAATGCTATTATAATAAATGACACTGAAAAGGAAAAAAGATGTGACATGTATATATTTATGTGTGTGTGTGATGTATATGTGTGTGTGCACGCGTGTGTGTATGTGTGTGTATGGAATGTTATACAACCATGAGAAAGAAGGAAATTCTGCTACTCCTGTCAACATAGATAGATCTTGAAGACATACTGCTAAATGAATTAGCCAGAGAAAAGACAAAAGAGGTATCACTTGTATGAGAAATCTAAAATAGCTGAAATTACAGAAACAGTAAGTGAACAGGTGGTTGCTAGGGCCTATGGAATGGGGAAATGAGAGACTTTAGTAAAAGGGTACAAACTTACACTTATAAGATGAATAGGTTCAGTACAGTGAACTGAATTATTTATTTGTATTATATGCTTGAAAGTTGCTATAAGAGTAGATCTTATAATGTTCTCATCACACACAAAAAATAGTTATGTGTGGTGACAGAAGTGTTAGCTAAAGCTATGGTCCTAATTACTTTGTAGTGTGTAAATGTCACAAATCAGTACATTATACCTTAAGCTTACAGCTTACACAATGCTATGTGTTTGTTATATATCAATAAAGCTGAAAGGGAATGCAGAAAAGCAAAAAAAAAAAAAAAAAAAAAAAAAAAAAAAAAAAAAAAAAAAAAAAAAAAAAAAAAAAAAAAAAAAAAAAAGCCTTCCATGGTGGGTTGGTATTTGAAGGTTAACTCATAAATCCCAACATCTTAACATAGAATCTGACAAGGAGGCTCATTCACTATCATTTTTCCCATGCTTAGTATAATGACAACATAGTTGGTGCGCAGCAAAAAATTTCGTTGAATAAACTAAAATGCATTTTTCAGAAATTTAGAGCTTTCAGAGGTTAAATTTTCAAAGGGCTAAAATTTCCCCTTAAAGTGTTATGAATTTCTAGAACAATATCTATAGGGAAGATCACATTACGCTCCTTTACATTTTAGCAAATATTGTGACTTCTGATCTTTCCTACGTAACTTTGTTGACCTGTCTCCTTGTAACTCAGGAACCTTCAACATCCAGACTGTTTCTCTTGCTCGTAGATTCTGACAGAAATCTTCAATTCTGAGGGGAAAACTGTTGAACTGAAACATCAAATGGAATCTCATGAGTCACGTCTGGTAACAGGAGGCAGATGAGGATGGATGTGCAAGAGCAGAGTACAATGGGGTGGGAGTTACTTAATCGGAAAATAGTCTTTCCTCCCCACTTTTATTTTTTAAAACAATATATTTTCACTGACAAGGAGAACTTAATGATGAGTCACTTCTAGGAAGCAGGCCTTTGATTTTCTGTAGACTTAGTTCTTTATAGTTAACAGAAATATATCAGTGACATTTACTTTTTTTCTGTTTCTGTAACTTGGCTACTCTTTAAAAGAAGAGGATGGTATATGTGGAATGGTGTGCACCTAGTGATAATTCATGTCAACCACAAAATCTCAAATGCTTCTCCACATAAATCAATTCTGAGAACTAAGAATCTAACTCATTAAAATTTACTTGAGATTCCTGTAACCTTTTCGCAGGAAGCAACAGCAGGTATAAAATGTGCGGTTCTTTTTTATGTGTGCAAAGCTGTAATTCTAGTCTATGAAAGAAAATCTTTTTTTTTTTTTGTGGGTAGTTAAAAAATCTGGCAGAGAGTAGGCAGGAAAGTCACGGAATTTTGGAAGTATGGCAGTAGATTATGATAAATTAAAAATTTGTCATAGAACAGTGATGGAGGAGACGCCAGGTTGAGTCAGATTTTCCCAGTGTCTCGGTGATGATCTGCTGATAAGTTAGATTTTGGAAAATTGTACTAACATTTTTGGCCACTAGGTTGTTATACTTCACTACTCCCAAATGCCATATGATAATAATGAGTCAGTATGCATATCTTGCAGCTGGTATTGTATTATTTATTGCTAGTGATAATTTTATAGTTCCAGTGTCAGCTATTTGGAGGACTCTCACGGCATTCTCTTAGTAATTACCAAGGACTCCATCTCAACTACAGAATCAGTAAAGATTCCTTAGCAAGACATGCAAGGCTAGTATGCTGGTCAGATCTTAGGATCTTGTTCTACTACCTATACTGTACTATCTATACCTAGATCCGATAGCAAGATTTAAGCCCATCTCTCTGGGCTTTATGCCATGGCTGTTACATCATTCATCACAGTTAAAATGTATTTATAAGTCAATTTCCTTGAGGGCAGATATTGTGGTTTATTAATATTTGGAACAAGAGCATTTGGTACATAGTTGGGGGGCCATAAAAGTTTGTTGAAATAATAAGTATACACTTCATTTTTTTCTTTTCTTTTTTTAAGAGAAAAATACTACTAATACAGTTGACACATGTGGTTGCAGATTCTAAGAATGACTCCAATGTCCTCCACTTTGAATGTGGTGATACCTCTGCATCTGATGAGCTATCACTTCCATGGTTATACTTTATGGCAAAAGGGAGATGATCTGGGTGGGCATAAACTAGTCTCACAAATTCTTAAAAGCAAAATTTTGACTGACTGGTAGAAGACTGGAGAAATCAAAAAAAGCTTGATGGATGTGTGATACATTGTGGCTGGTTTTGAAGATGGAGTGATGTCAAGGAGTGTGTATGGGGGGGGGGGGCTCACAACCTGAGTGGCTCTCCTCTGGAGCAAGGAAATGAAGATCCAACAACCACAAAGGAACTGAATTCTACTAGCAAGCTGAATGAATTTGGAAGTGGATTCTCCTGCTCCTTCAGATAACAGAGAAGCTTGCTCACATCTTGATTCAGCTTTGTGAGACCCTAAGCAGAGAACCCAGTGGGGTCATCCCAGACCTCTGAACTACCAGCTCTGAGATAAGCAGTGGGTATTGCAGAAAGTCACTAAGTTGGTAGTAATTTACTCTGCAGCATCAGAAAACTTTGCAATTCATGTGCAAACACATCAGATAAAGTGGATATATGTTCTGATTCCTTTGGTTTGTCTATTTAACTTACAGATAATAGATGCTCTCACATCAAGCTGATGTTTGTTAACTAGGTAACAGTGCACAGTCTAAGGCAGTTTAGTTATTTTAAATCAAGGGACAATCCGTTATTGAATATATTCCACATTTCATGTACTGTGTGGGACTTTGGCTGAAATTAAGTCTTGAATATTACCTACATAGTCAGAACAGCTTGATATTCTATATCACAATAGCTGGGATATAATCTCAGACAAACCTGTCAAAGAAGGAACATAATAGCTTTGAAGTTTGAATATGCAGGGGGCTTCTGCAATAGCAAGTAGATTTATTTTCTAATTACTGAAATTCTGTTTGGTTCTGTATCAAGTATGCCAGGCAGCTTAATTTTTAAAGTTTTTGGATAATTTCCTGTTTCTTTTATTTAAAAAAGTTGTCTTTGATGTATCTAAAAGGATATTTAGTCATTTTATTTAGCATTTCTAATGCATAAGGGTGTTTTCAGGTGAGTTATAACATAGAAATGGAAGTATTAATGAATTCTGCAGGTTTAGAATAGCTAAAGTGACATGTTAAGTTAGGCATGTTTTTATTGAAACCACACACACATACATACACACACACACACTATATCCTAGCAGCCTGAAAACATCAGCATTAACCAAATCCTGATTTAAAACTTCTTTAATATTTTTGGACTGGAGATATTAGTGATGTAGTTTTAGAGTCGAAGGGGTCCTTGGGATCACTCTGGGAAAGGTTTCACCAGAGCTCCCTTTGACGGAGGCATGTGACAAGTTTCTCCAGAGACAGAGACTCAGTTATAATTAAAGAACAGGTTTATTAGGAAAAGGGTCAATGAAGCATAGGACACTTGCACAGACACAAGCGGGCAGAAAGAGCTGCCCCGCCGAGGGGCAGGTTTGCTAAGAGAGGCCTGCATGGTGCAGGTCACGGGCAGACAGGCAGGCCGCTGCCCAGCAGAGAGTCAGAGTTGGTCAAGGAAAGCACCTGCATAGGCACAGGTGGGCAGGGAAATGGCTGCCTCGAGTTCCTGCCGGGATGGTACTGATATAACCCTCTTTCAGTTGGGAGGGGGCTCATCCTGTAGGATGGCTGTCTGTTTACTGGCTAGTTAGAATTAGAAAAGACACCGGGAGATTCTACAATGGGCTCAATCTCCATATCCTTGGCCCTGGAGACTGCTGTCTAGGGCCTACCCATGCAACCCAGGAGCTGGGCGCCAATGGTTATGTTGATTTCTTCTACCCCCACTTCCTTGTGTGGGTCTAGCTCTAATCTTATTTTGCGTTATATCGCCTCCATCAGTAGCAGTTTAATAATGATTGCTCATGAGGATGGTTAACTCCTGTAGTATTAAGAGTTTTAATGTGCACTAAATCATGATAGGTCCCATGGTATGTACAGAAGGTTAAAATAAAACAGCTAGACATTCTAGCTAGATAGCCAAGACCTATCCTCAATCCACACAGAGCTGGCCCTGGGCTCTGCACTACCATGAGTTTGTACAGCGTGCCAAACATCAGAAGAAAATTCCTAAGACTGAGAAGATCAAATCACCAACAGTTTTCTAAGGACATACACTTTATATGTTTGGAATGAATATTTCTGATTAGCTTCTAGATGTTGAAGATAGGGGTGATATCTCTAGTGGGCATGCCAGACTGCAGGGCTTATGTTTGGGGTAGTGGGGCAGGAAAGTTACAGGAACAGTATAATTTTGGCTGAGCTCTGTGGTCCTCCCTACTGCAGGCTCTCCTTTCCATAAGGTTTACTGATATTTAACCAGTTTGCATTAGAAGGGTCAAATGATTAGCCTATTGGTGGTAAAATTGGTAAGAAACTGGTAAATACTATATGGCATTTAGGGGTTAAGTGTAAGACATGAAGAATGTCTAAAATTTGGGAAGTTAAGACCGTGATAGACCATAGAAGTTGGGGCAGTAGCTGTTGCGCAGGAGCTAGGCCTGGGAGGAAGTGGATAAGTCACATTTCCTGCAGGGAGATACATGGCAAATTGGGACCAATGAGAGAAGCTGCGCTGAATCAGTGCCTTGGACAGGAATGTGAGCAGACGAGACAGAAGCAGCTGGTGGAGAGCCTGATTTCCTGCCAGCGAGAGGATTTAGAATTGATCTAATAGACAATAGGGAGAGATTTGCTTTGTTAAACAGGTGGTGCTAATTAATTGAGGATAATCAGGAGTCAGCTGTTCAGCAACAAGTTAATAGCTGAAGAGTTTTAGCTTAGGATAGAAGATTTGCATCAGAATTGTGTTTCCAAACTGGTCTGACAAGGATCACTGGGGGCAATGGTTAAAGCACAGATTATCTATAGGGGAACCAAATACAAGAGCGACAATCAGCGAGAGAGGGGGAGGATTGGGGCTCAGACGGGGGAGAGGGGAGCACAGGGGACTGTGGTGATGGTTCACGGGTGAATTGGTGGAGGGAAACCTACGGAGAATATACAGTAATGTAAAAGACACAAATATATATATATATATATATATTTGTGGGACTACAGGGACTACACCTGAGAGGAGAAAGCACATATTGTACGAAAAGGAAGAATGATAAAAAATATATACAAATAAAAATTAAACAAAAAAAGCACAGATTGTCAACCCCCTCTTCTGGTGCTTGTATTTTAGTGGGTTTGAGGTAGAAACAGTATTTTTACATGTGCTCAGAGTGAGTCTTAATTATGCATAACTATTTCCTGGGTAGTTAGAAAAAGTATCAATAAAGTGTTTTCTCTGATTTTTAGTCAGATTAGGCAGAAATGACAACCATGGTGAAGAAGAAAAAACTTTAGTGAACATTTTAAGCAATTTGACATTTTCCATTACATGGCTTTAAAGCAACTCAACTTTTTGAGTCCTGTCATTAATATATATGTATTAAGAAAGAAATATGTGTATAGAAAAACCAAAACACCTGTTTACCCAACATAAAACATAACAAGAGATGACCAATATTGCCAGATAGTTTATAAAATGAAAGGCCCAATCTTTTGTATAGCTATTACAGATACTTTTTTGCTATCAACTGAGGGATTTTCTGCTTTTGACCAGTAGAGGGAGCTATAATTCTTAAAATAAACACCAACCCCTTTTTTCCAGGCAGAAATAACACACTACCAACTTACTTTATTTTTGAACTATTATGACCGGGACTTTATAATTAATATCCTAGAAATGTAAATGGTGTGTGTTTTATTCACAAATATTAACTTGGGACTTCCACATACTTGGTACTCCTTTTCACACATCTCCCAATACAATTTTTTGCCAGCCCAAATGGACTACATTACCAGAATATTTTTGTGTCTTTCTATCCCATCTGCTTTACTCATGATTTCTCTCTTTTCCTGGAACACCACTGGCTATCATCTGTCATCTTGCTTTGTACCCAGTTCAAAAACACCTCTTTAGTGACTCCTCACATCTCCCACCTCTCAACTTGTATAGTTTGATTGAGGATAATCAATTGTTTTAAATCAATTAATACAATTGCCTATGCTTGTTAGAATAATGACCTTCATTATTCTTCTATTATATCATAATTGCCTTGCCAGATAAAATACAGACCACCTAGTTGGTCTGTATTTCAGATGAAAAATGGTCTATTTTTAAGTATATCCCATGAAATAATGGCACATAACTATACAAAAATTATTTGTTTATCTGGAATTCACAGTTAACTGGGCATTTTTATTTGCTAAATCTGATAAGCCAGTCATAAACACTCTTGATTACAGAACTTTTGTCTTGTTCATGTCATAACTATAGAACACAGTGTCAACTTATAGTATCCATAAATAAAAGGCTCAAAATGCTAGTATGTAGCTAAATTATTCCAGGGTGAGGGATTATAATTTATGAATGCAGTGGTGGCTTTGAAATTTTCTACATCAGCACTATGCAATTTGCTAACAGTGGATTTTTATTCATTCTAATAAAGAAAATAATTGTAAGAAAGAACTTCATGTTAATTAGAAACAAAATCCTGAAACAATTTTAGGATTTAAAAACAAAAATTGGAGGGAACATTTGAAAGCTATTAAGTATCTTAAAATATCTCTTTGAGTTCTTAAGAAAATTCTCTTGCAAAAAGACTGGATCACTTAACAAGGAAGAAATGCATTATTATAAAAGATTCATAATATGTTGAAACAAGATATAAGTAATATAAAGATGGTTTAAAATACTGAATGTATTCATTACCTTTGAAAAGTAAAGAAAAAGTGTTATGCAAGTAGTATCCTATTTGAATAAATAAATTTGTATGCTGAATGTAAAGTATCTGTAAGATTGCTTATCTTAAACGAAATGGGAATTTTTCTCCACAAATTTAAGTTTTGTAGTTTACTAACTTACGGAAGCTAGAGCAGATATATTATAATTTCCCTCTATGAAAGTCATATGTTGGGCAACTTTATAGCTAAATTCCACTATCCTGAGTATGACAATACAGAGCATGAGTATACAGAGACCAAATTATAGGCCAATTTAAAACAATAGCAATCTAAAGCAACTGACAAATACATACAAGTAACTGAAAGTTTAAACCAGTTTTAATCTGATTAGCAACAGAGAAATGGAATTTATGGCAAAAATTTGAAACAATTCTTTACCTATTAGCTACAGTTTAAAAAAATGATTGTGTCATGTACTGTTGATGGGAGTGAAAGTTATTACACTCTGTCTAGAAAGGGTCTTGGTTATGGTTATGTATATTAAAGACCTTAAGTAAGTTCATGCACTTTACCTAGTCAGAGCCCTTTAATAAATTTTCACTAAGGAAACATAAAAAAAAAGACTCCATATAAGGCAAATGTGCAGGTAATCCCATTTTGTTCTGAGGCAGGATGGGATGTGCTTGATTGCAAGGCCAGAAGAGATCCTTCAAGCTCCCTTGCTGGCCTGCTTCTGTCCTTGTTGATCAGAAACTAAGGGCCCAGGGTTTGCCTTTCCGCATCAGGTCTTTCTCCTAGCCCTACTGCTGCTTCTTGTTGAGATTTACCCCCCTTGGCCCATAATCACCCTTCCATGTGGATGATCTCACCAGGACCATAGCACTTGGTAAGAGTTTATGCCGTAACAGACACTGCAGAATACAACGGACATTTATTTCTCACTGTTCTGGTGGCTGGAAGTCTGGATCAAGGCACCCGCAGATCCTCTGTGTGGTAAACGCTGCTTCCTGGTTCAGAGATGCGCTTTACTCACTGTGTCCTCATATAGCAGAAGGGGCAACAGAGCTCTCTGGGGTCTCTTTCATAAGGGTACTAATCCCGCTCACGAGGGCTTCCCCCTCAGAAACGAAACACCTCCCAGAAGCCTCACCTCCAAGTACCATATTTGGGGGTAAGCTTCACTTGGGGGCACACAAATATTCAGTCTTCAGTATACTAAGGGGAGGAAGAGCAGCATCAGGGGCCATCCTGGTGAGCAGACCGCTAATCCCCAGTAGCCTTTTCTAGAAAATGAATTAGACTGATTGGAGGTTGTTTTTTTTTTTAATTAAAAAAATGCATACATTTTTATTGTTATTTATATCATTTACATTTTGTATTCCCCTTGGATAATGATTGGAGGTTTAAAGGTCAGGAGCTACATGTTCAACCTCTTTGTGGAATGGCACAAAGCACAAAAAACTTGAGAAAAAATAGACATTTGGACAGATTTTCCCCAGTGTTCAGGACTGCTGGGTAGTAGATTCTACCTGGTGCGTCTGACAGCTCTTACTTTTCAAGTGCCTTGGTCTCAGGGAGGCTATATTTTAAAGATTTTTCTATTGTATTTTGCTCTCTGAGAATGAGATCCACTGTACTTACCCCTTTGCCATCCATACCATATATATATTATCTAATTTTCAGATTTTCAAATTTGAAATGCATATTAGGAATTACTAATCTTTTAATCTTAAGAAATTGGGGACTATGACTCCTAAATTTTTCTCTTCACAGCCTGTTGTCTTACAAATAAATCTTCAAAACTATATTCTGCAATTCTGTAGACCTTTAAATATTTCAACACTTCCAATTTGTTTAATTAATTCTTTCTACTTCATTGCAGTGGGATAATATATTTCTACGTTACTCCTTATGGTCATTAAAATTTTTAAATATCATGTATCTGGCTCTTACCTGTTCAAAATGAATCCAGATGTTTACCTACTGAAAACTGCCAGTTTCTTTTCTATCATAGATTTAACTTTGGAGAATAAATTTGGAAAAATTCTGTAGGGACTATTGGTCACAGATGGCAGAGTCATAATAAATACTCAGGTTGAAATAGAATCCTTCTGGATTCCAACACTTCCACTGATTTTAGTAACTTAAAGCACTCTACTCTGTATCATCCAAGTAAGCAAAAGTTATCTTTTACTTAAGTATATACTTAAAAAAAGATATGTTATTTTATGACAACTTAATTTTGTTCTTAAATACTCTCACATCTAGTCCAGGAATTTGTTCTTTCGCTCCATAATTAAAATGGTTCAATTTCTTTTATCTATATAAAAGTAAGTCCTCTTCCTGCAAGAACTTTCACTTGTATTCCCAAGTTGAGTTTTTAGAATGCTCTTTCTCTTCTTCATCATATATGTCACATCGCCTTGTAGTTATTGGGTTATACATCTGAGCTCCTAAGAGGTAGGCATTGTTTCCTATCAATTGTTACATGTGGCTGAACAGAATGCCTGGTATATAAAAGGTGCTCAATAAACTAAACTGGGAAGGATAGGTTTATATTGAGTCATTTATATTCTCCAGCAAAGGATAAAGGAAGGGTTTAGGGATTTCTTTTTCTATTCTAGTTTAAATGTTCTTATTTTAGGGCCTCCCTGGTGGCGCATCGGTTGAGCGCTGCACTGTGGAGCTGTCGGCAGCAGCGATGCTAGTTGGACACCCAGCGGGGGAGAATCCCACATGGTGCGGCAGACTTTTCCTGCCTTGCCCGCTGCTCCCCTCAGCAGTGTATTTCTGATCTACCTGTTCTGCTCCCCGCTCTGTCTCTGGTGAACCCTCTCGCCGCCCCCTGCCTCTGGCCTGTACCCCAGCTTGCATGTATAAATAAATGAATCTTAATAAATAAATAAATGTTCTTATTTTATAAACAAATGGTAGAGTTTACATTCTTGATTCACAGACTAATTTGAACACAACTTTCTAAATACCATGGTATTATATTTGAGAGCTTCATTTTTTTCTTAAGTCATTAGTTTTATAAACCAGGGTTTCCAAGCAGAACCTCATGACAGACTCAAGTTGGGATAACTCACAGGGAAGGTTATTCCATAAAGGGACTATATAACAGGGGTTGTTGGAGTATAGAGAAATTCCACGGGCTAGTGCAGTACCTTAGGGTTAGTAACAGTGAGGATGTGGCCAAACCTGGGACTGAAAGGAATAATGGAGATAGGAGTATTAGAACTTGGAAAAATAAAATCAAAAGTTTTGAGGAAATTCGTGAACTTCTAGTGAGGGACATGACCACCTGGAAGCATCTCAAATGCACCCCCCCTCTCCTTCTGCTCTCCCGCTGGCCCACCCAGCAGCAGGTGCTGGAGCAAGCAGTTATGTTGCTGTGGGCTCTACAGATTGACCTCCCCTGGCATCCGTGGAGAAAGGAGAGTGGATCTGGGGGAGAATAGAAGATACGAGGTTCAGTAACTGCCCTTTCTCTGTGGCACATATATACTGCTTAGAAAAAGTTATAAAATTAGCAAATGCTCAATGTTGTAGCACTTGTCCTATATTTGCTTTTATTTAGATGCAATTAAAGTAATCCTGAACTTGAGGAATTGCACTGGGTGACAAGAAATGAAGAGCTCATGCAGGCCTTCAATTGTTTATTATTAACTAGAATGTGGGCAAATTGAGTACCACAGACTGCATTGCCTTTGACCTTAGGTCCACCTTCACATGGCACTTAGGACCACATTTGCAGTAATGGGATACTTTATCCTACATGGGAATACATTTCTCAGTGCACTAACATACTTTTTTTTTTTTTTTTTTGCTTGAATCTTCTTAATGATGTGGAGAGATTTCTCCAACTGGTTTTACTGTAGTGCCTGCAATAGGTAATTTCTACAAATACTGTATTATCTCAGTCTACATCCTTCAATTTAAATTTGAGTAAATGGTGCTTTAGTTTTGTGAAAATTCTCTCTATGTTCTGTATTGGACTTAAATAGATAACAGTTTTCACATATCAGGCTAAAAAGAATATTGATGTTTAAATAAATTTGAGAATAGAAGTTTTATACATATTGATTTCATCAAACCACAGATATATAGCATATATTTGATACCTGAAATTGGTATCTGACATAGCAAATAAATGTCTTTAAAAATTGGTATGCATAGAATGGAAACCACAATTTAATATTCTGACAGACACATCAATGGCTTTCAAAGAGGAAAAGCACCCAATTTAGACAATGGATTCTTGACCAAATCCAGTGGTTAAAGGTCAGTAGGAGACTTGAAAAAATAGAAGTGTCAAATTTGTATATCATTGCAAACAGTGTGCCCTATAAACTGCAAAATACAACATATATAAAATGGAAAATCTAAAGTTCCTTGGAAAAATTAATGTTATATGGCTAACTAGTTAATTAAACAAATTTAAATAAAATTTCATGTAGTGAGAAAGTATTGTCAGTTCAGTGACATTTGAGTAAGATGGAATGACTAGTGTTCACTAAGAAGCAATTCATTTAGGTAACAGCACACTTTGATCCAGTAAATCAATACTTTCATGTATTTTTAAAAAATAAATACTGTTTTATTAGATATGAAACAATATGTAAGATAAGCCTTTTGCAAAGAGAACAAGATTCAGAGTTGAGGCATAGTTTCAAGTGAAATGACTGCATTTTAGAAATGGGACCACATATTATATGGGAATTCACCCAGAGAGAGGAAACCTAGAATGAATTTGAGCTTGACCCCTTTATTAGTCCCATGAGCTGGGGAAAATATCAAATCTTTCTGTGCTTTACTTTTCCTTTTTGTAAAATGTGGTTCCAAAAAATTCACTAAATAGAATTATAATGGGTCTGAAAAGTTAATATCAATATAGGCAAAATTCTTAGAATAGTGCTTGGTGTGTGGCTGTGTTATATGAGCATTTGATATTGTTATTATTAATTATGGAATTAAATTAAGTACTACTTTATTCATTAGCGTGAGCTGACTGTGTAGGTTACTTAATATAGTTCAATTTAATGTAGTTCATTCAAATATGTGAATGAGTGCCTTACCAGATTCTTTAAGTTTTTGTGTCTATGTGTTAATGCAACAAACATTTGTTGAACCTCTGCACAATACTAGACCTATGATAAATACTGGGTAAGACAGAGTAAGAGAGAAAGTTCCAGAAGTTCACAGTCAAGCAGTCAGTGATGGTATCTGATAAGTGAAGCTCACGGAGCCATAGTGGGATCTGAATGTTAAACGGTGCCCAAATGACTATCTTCTGAATGATTCCAAATCCCAAACCATCACATTAGACATGAATTTCTCTAAATTATCAAAGCTTTCCTGTCTGCAAGTCTTGGCGATCCCTTCAAGGCTTTAAGTTCTGGGTCGACACAGGCACAGAATGTTAGACTCCACCTTTGGGTCCTCACCTAGAGCAGAGTGTAGGCAATGTGAACTTCCACATCCAGCCCTCCTTCTCTAGTCTCACCAGCAGTCTGTGCCCCATCCCCCCAATGGCTGCCCCCAACACAGCCTTGCGAGGGAAGTGCCTTATGGGTTCAGGAATAGGACTTGATGATAAAGCTTCTCTAGATCCTTGCCTTATGTATTACTTCTCTTAGGACCCCCTTCCTAAGTTCATTTATTAAAGATAATTTTTAAAATTTACATATATTTTTACATTGTTGTTCATTTTGGTACAATGTTTGATTTCTCCTCTCAGATTAGGGGTGATTTTTAGGAACAGAAGTGCCATTTGCTGATTAACTCATCTTTATTTTAAAATCTCTGGTAACATTAGTTCTAGAGCTCCTCTGGGTCTGATTATGTTGTGGGATATTTCTGCTCATTTTCTTTCATGTGTTCACACCTCCTTTGGCACTTAGCTATTGTTTAGTTTGTGCCAGTTCTAAACAATTACATAATTGTTGATAGAAATAATTTGAGGCTTTGATGATGTTATCTTCCTCCAAAGAGGGCTTTACAAATGCTATTGCCACAATCCTCAGAGCCCTAAAAATCTAAGATTGGGCTGCCCTGGTGATGCAGAGGTTAAAGTCTTAACACTATCAAGCTATTCCCAGCCACTGTGGCACGGGTTCAATCCCAGGCCAGGGAGCTAACCTACATAGCACAGCAGACCTCTCCTGTCTCTCCCAATACTCCCCTCAGCAGTGATCTCAGTGGATCTCCCTGTTCTGCTCCCCATGTTGTCTCTGGTGAATCCTCTCATCCCTGCACCACTGGCCTGGACCCCAGTTCTTGTTTTCATACATAAATAAAAATAAATCTTTAAAAAAAAATCTAAGATCACCTCAGCCCATGTACAGGCCTAAAGGATTTAATTCAGTTGTAAAGCATAAACCCCAAACAAGATAAAGAGTATTACCATCCCCTAAAAAGTTTTCTCATGCCTTTGGAGCTGCCACTGTCCTGATGCCCACTACTAAAGGTTAATTAGCTGACAGCAATTAACAGGTAGCTAAAGCTTCATACAAAGGAGTTAAAGATGCATTCCTTCGTATTTGATTTAAAGATTTACTATTTCATGATTAATATAATTATAAAAACAGATTTCTTTTTAAATCAGTGATGGACCTTATTTTTGTCAATTGCTTTACTATAGGCTATTCAAGTGATCATTTGACTTTTTCTTTCATCTGTTAATGTGATGAATTATACTGATCAATTTTTGATTGAATGTGAAAATAACCTAGTATTTCTGGGGGAGACTCTGCTTTGTCATGATGGATTCTTGTTTTTTATTTATTTATTTATTTATTTATTTATTTATTTATTTATTTATTTATTTATTTATTATTGCATACAATGCTGGGGTGCAGGCCAGAGGTGTGGGGGTTGAGGAGATTCACCAGAGACAGAGTGGGGAGCAGAACAGGCAGATCGACTGAGATAGACTGCTGAGGAGATCAGAGGGCGAGGCAGGAGAGGTCTGCAGCTCCATGTGGGAATCTCCCCAGTTGGGCATCGAACTTGCACTGCAGCTGCCAACAGCTCCACAGCGCTGTGCTTAACCCGCTGCGCCACCAGGGAGGCCTGGATTCTTGTTTAGATATATTGCTGGGTTTGATTTACCCACAGCGTGTTGATTTTTGTGCTCATGATCATGAGGATCATATAATTACATATTTGCAATGTTTCCATTAGATTTTTAAAAGGATTATGCTGATTTTGCAAATTAGCTGGGAAGAGTAATGCCTCCTTTATTTCCTGAAAGAATTTGTATAGGATTTCTTGCTATTTCTTCCTTAAATGTATGAACAAGTTCAGCCTTGAAGCCACGATATGTGAGAGTGTCTTTTTTTTGTAACGGGAGAGTTTATAATGGCATATATATTGTTATGTGGATATGGGTTATTTACTCTTTAAAATTCTTGTGTCAATTTTGACTGGTTGAATTTTAGAAGGAATTAATCCATTTTATATCAGTTTTCAGGTTCATTGACAAAAAGGTACTCTTAACTGTCCTTTATTCCTTAAAAGAATTTAAATATTTGTATAATCTGAGATATATCTTTTTTATCTTGATTTTAGCAATATGTATCTTCTCTACTGTTTCCTTGGTCAATCTTACTGGAGGTTTATTAATTTTATTAACTGCCAATAACTTTGTTTTCATTTTGTCAATATTCTACATCATTAGTCCATTTATTTCTGTATTGGCTTTAACTCTCTTGTATATTTTCCTTCCTAGGTTTGTTTTTTTTTGTTTGTTTGTTTTAGCCTTTTTGTGAGAACAGTGGCTTGATTTTTACCTTTTGGCCTGCATGCTCTAAATATTTCCTGTTTTATTTGCTGATCTCTTTTAGAGTGACAGTTTTTCTTTTAGTTTTTTTAATTATGCTAATCCATTATCTTCTGGTTTCCACTTTATCTGATGTAAGTCAACCAGAATTTTTATTGTTGCTTTCTTTCTTTTTCTAATGTCTTGGTACAGAGACTGAGATCACTGATTTAAAATATATCTTCTTTTCTAACAGGCATAGCACACATATTTTATTGATTTGTTTTATCATTTAGTTTGAAATATTTTCTAATTTCTTACAAATTCTATTTGACTCAGGAAAAAGACAAAACCTGCAACCTGAATGTAGACTTGAGGCAAATGGCAAGGGAGGGAGAGGAGTCAAAAGTGGAGAGGGAAGAGCACAAGTGATTATGGTGATGGTTCTTGGGTACAATGGAGTTGGGAGAACTGTAGGGACTACACCTGAGGGGAGAATGATGATGTAATAAAACAGAATTGAATTAAATTAACAGCATATTCTTTCGGACCCAGAAGTTATTATTTAATTTCCAAATGTTTGTTGTTTGAGGAATATACTTTTTTTATTTTTGCACATTATCAGAAAGTTAGATGGCATATTTTCAATCCTTTGATAACACTTGTCAACATTGAGATTGTTACTGTCTTAAAAAGGCCCTACTCTGTAGTATCTTGGTGTGCTGAACATGAATATAACCCTGAAAATTTTTTATTAGCTCTCGTTTTGAAGATATTTCATATAATTCATTTTATATGTTTCACTGTGTAAATTTATCCAGTTGGACTGCAACAACATCCTAAATCAGCCTAGAATGACGAAATATTGAATTGCATTGCATAATACCATCATGCACACATCATCCAGAATTGACTGTATCATTTTCTGATGCAATGCAATGCTACTGCCAGGCGGCTGCTGAAGTAAGCTGACGTCAACAGTGCACTTTAGAAAGCTCTGTCAGAAAGGTTGAGCATTGAAAATATTTCAGACTTTGGTGAGACAATTTAAGCTACTGTTCCATAGAACTGTTATTATTTTATCCATTTAGGCACAATACAGAACAGTCATGCCTCGAAAGTGCCTTAATAGTGTGGACAATTTCTGCTCTATTTGTGGGGAAGTGACATTTGCCAAGCAGAAAAAGTATCACTTCTCAAGTGAAGAAGGTTTATCATCTTGACTTTGGATGCAAGGTTGGTGACCAAGACAAGCCTTGGGCCCTGCATATATGCTGTGCTACATGTCCAACACAGCTTTCACAGTGGTGAAATGGCAAAAGACCATCCTCTGCTTGGTTCCTCCTCTTTCTGGCAGAATAACGAAGCCAAAGAAGTGGAGAATAGTTTACCCAAACATTCCATCTACATTGAGATCAGTTCCACATGGTGAGGGACTTCCTATTCCAGAACCTCCAGCACAATATTCTTTTGATTCATCTGATGAGGACAACGGTGAGCCGACCTGTTCTTCTCCTGTTCCATCAGCATGCAGTGATCTAGATTTTCACTGTGATGCATCATCAACCCCACACAGATAACACAGGAAGAACTAAATGACCTGCTTCGTGGTTTGGACTTATCCAAGAACAAGGCAGAATTGCTAGGATTAAGACTCCAACAATAGAATCCTCTAGAAGAAGATGTCACAATTACTTTTTATTGAAAGTGCCACCAGCAGTTGGAGCCTTTCTTCAGAAAGGAAAGTACTCTGGTATTCTGTTCTGATATTGGGGGCCTCATGAATGCCTTAGAAATAACTCATCACCCACAAGAATGGAGACTATTTCTAGACTCTTTGAAACTGAGTCTTAACCCGGTGCTTTTGCACAATGGAAACCGTCTTCCCTCTATTCCAATAGCGCATGCTCTCCACATGAAAGAGACATATGATAACTTAAAGCAGCTACTGAATTCCATTGAGTATAACAAGTACAGCTGGCACGTTTGTGGTGATTTGAAGCTAGTTGCCCTTTTAATGGGACTGCAGCAGGGATAGACAAAATACATGTGTTTCTTATGTGAGTGGGACAGCTGAGCAAGTGAATTGCACTACTCGTGGAAGGAATGGACTCGCAGACAGAATGTAGCAGTTGGAGAGAAGACTATCCAGCACCCAGCTCTGGCCGAGGCTCACAAAATCCTGCTACCACCCCTCACATCAAACTAGGTTTGATGAAGTATTTCGTGAAAGTCCTGGACTGGACCTCACCAGCTTTCTGATACCTGCATGAAAAATTTCCTCGACTCAGCAAAGCAAAGATTAAAGAAGGAATTTTTGTGGGTCCTCAGATTCGAGAGCTCTTCAAAGATGACCAGTTCAATAACTTGCTGCAGGGTGATGCAAAACAAGCATGAAATGCTTTTCGCCTACTATCTACAAACTTTCTTGGGAATGTTAGGGCAGAAAACTACAAGGAACTAGTAGAAGACATGCTGATGCAGTATCAGAAACTTGGCTGCTATATGTCTCTAAAGATCCACTTCCTTCATTCCTATCTGGATTTCTTCCCTGAAAACTGTGGTATGGTTAGTGATGAACATGGCGAACGTTTTCATCAAGATATCGCATCAATGGAACAAAGATACCAGGGAAAATGGTCCACTACAATGCTGGCTGACTACTGCTGGGCACTCCCCCAGAGATGCTCCTGAACAGCTGTACAAGAGACAAGCAAAGAAATCTAAGAAGTAGTCTATGACTTGATTTTTTACAGGTATTAACCATAGGCCTATTACTATTGGCATGCATTTCATGATGTAAACATCAGTTTATTGCAGATTACAAAAAACACTAGAGCCAAAATTAGAATCTGACTGTCATATTTGTGTTGAGCACATACAAATTGATAGGAAATGACTAATTTTATTTCGGTAACATGGCTTTTGTAAAAATTTGTTGACCAGTGTAATTGCTGAGACCTATTTATTTAAAAAATATCCTTCTTTGCCTTGACTTGTTTTGATATGACCTATGAGCTAAGAAAGGTTTCAACACTTTTAAAAGTAAGAGATAAAACACTATCAGTCAAGGATCAAGTACTGTTATGTGTCATATATGGCTGAACTTATTTAGTCATAATAAAACTAGAAAATAGGTATTTTTTAAATTTGGAACTATTGGCAAGAACACTGTTACAGAGTTTGCTACTAGTTTTTGATACTCTGTTTTTTTTTTAGGATTTATTTTATTTATGCATACAAGAACTGGGGTGTAGGCAGAGGCGTGTGTGAGAGGATTCACCAGAGACAGAGTGGGAGAGTGGGGAGCAGAACAGGCAGATCTACTGACACACACTGCTGAAGGAAGCAGCAGGTGAGACAGGAGAGATTTGCTGTACCATGTGGGTTAGCACCCTGGGTGGGGATTGAACTCAGGCCTTAGCAGTGGCTGGTGATAGCTTGATAGCACTGAGACTTTAACTCCTGCGCCATCAGGGAAGCCCAATACTCTTTACTGAGTTAAGAAAATTTCTTTCTAAAGGTGTCCATGTGTATGATTATATTAAAGTAGTAAATTTCACTGAAGTTTCCTTGTATTTATGGAAAAAAATCCTATTTGATCTTTATATGTTAGTTTCTAAATTTACCCTTATACATTTGCATGTTTTAGACAGTTACATGGTATTTTTAAGCTGTCCACTTTTGATGAACATTATACTGATATCAATGAGTTAGTTGGCTGATGACTTTCTAGTAATATTCTAATAATGATGTATTTCTTGTAAGCTAGTATTATGAACTTCTATTCATTATTTTTGCATTGTGCCTTAAAATTTGATATTTTCTTGCACATGGACTCACATTTAATATATTCACTGATTGGTATCTTGGAGGCTGGGAAGTCTAAGATCAAGGTGAAAGCACAGTCATATTTTAATGAGGGTCCTCCCCTAGACTATAGACTTTTGTATCCTCACAAGCAGCTAGGGAGATTTTAGGGTGCCACTAATCTCATTCATGAGATCTTGAGTCTCACAACCTCATCATCCCAAAGAGGTCCCACCTCCTAATCTTTTGGGATTTTGGATTTTGACATATAAATTTTGGAAAGACACAAACATCAAGACCATAATATTAACTGATTATTTAGTATATTGCACTGTGGCTCTTAAAAAATACTATTATTAAAACTTTGCTTGGTTTACTTCTGCAGTGTTAGGACACACACCCTACATATGCAGCTTCTACTGGGGCACGCTATGAAATCAGGGCAGTTTCCACTACAATATAAACCCTTTGAGGACAATGGCCAGGTTCCTTTTGTTCCTTGCAATCACAATTTCTAACATGGTGTATGGCAAGTTGTAAAACTCACTATATATTTGTTGAATAGATGTGGTTACTGTGGTTTGGGGAAAAGATAGATTTTACTTCTCATTATTGACTAGATCTTATCCTGTGTGTTCCCACATCTCTCCTTATAATCCTCCCTTTCAGTGACAACTCAACCTAGAAGAGAAGCAGAATTCTGGTTGTAAGAAATTGTAAACTGGTGAAAATATGATCACGGAACAGTGCTTTTCTGTTGCAATGACTGTATTAGTGATGCTTATTCCTAGTTCTTGATGTTTGATTAGCCTAAGAGATAGAATTAGCCCTTAGACATGTCACCTAGTGGACATCTTTGGGTGATCTTCATTATTTAAGGCAAATTTCTCAACGTCAAGTCATGAAACGATAGTCCTGTCGCCTTATATATGACAAAAATATGTTACTAGTATTTCTTGAGCCAAAAGTCTCTGTCGTTTGTAAATTTAAATCTGATCTTAAAAGTAACATTTACCTCCTGTAGATAGAAAAGATATTCCTATTCACACTGGTACAGTTACTTTGGATTATGATTTTTAGTGTCATATTTTCTAAAATAAAATGTTAATTTCCTTTCATCTGAGCACTGCAATCTTTATTTTTAGGACTGAAGATTTAATTCCAACAGGATATGTTTAGAACTCTCATGTACTGGCTTTCTGAAAACATTGAGTTTCATCTTATTATGAAAAGTGTAAACAGGTTATAGCTCAGAAACAGGTGCTAGAACACTCAGCTCTTTCAACTTCACAGGGATGTCTTCCAGCAGCGCACAGCAGACTGCTCACATGTGATTGGAAATAACACTGAATTAAAATCTTACATCTTTCCAACTCCCTTTCCCCATCTCTTTGTTTGTTAACTGGCGTGACAATGTAAGCTTCATTCATATGTTCACTAGAAAAGCATCCCCTTTCCAATGTTGTCAACATATTTCCCCAGGAAACCACATCAAACTAAGCAAAGGTAATCTTCAAAAATTTTTTTCACAAATAAAATGTTGATTTTGATTGAGTATAAGTATGTCTTTCCCCCCACATTTAATAATATTTACTGTGTGACACATATTAGACAAGGGTTAAAGTATAATTGTGCGGTCGGCAAGATCTCACATCTCATAGAACTAATATTGTGGAGGAGGGAGATGGACAACTAACAATCCACCAATCAGCCAACAACAACCAACCAGATAGCCAAACAAGTCTTTTCAGTTAATAACTATCATGGAGGAAACAATACAAATTGTGCTAGAAAGAGGGCCAGCAAGAGTACATGGCAGGTGTAACGTAATTGGAGTGAGGATACTTTTTTTTTTTAAACCTACCTTAATGTACCTTACTGTAAGGCATTTAAAAGGTAGGAGATTATATTTCTGATTCATCTACAGGAAGTAAAGCAATGCTAATGCAATAAAATAAATTATAAAAAAAATAAAGGCAATTTACCGCTGATACAACATTCCACTCATAAAAAATGAGTATGCATTTCTAAAAAGAGCATCTTACAAAATAATATAATAATAATAAAATTAATAATTTCTTGATGATATCTGACAGTCAATCTGTATTTACCACACCCCATTGTTCTCCAAAGGTCCTTTACAATTGGCTTGTATGAGTCATATACTGAATCTGTATGTCATATTTAAAAAATTTCTATTAATCAAAAGCAATTTCAGAGACCTCCCTGGTGGTGCAAGGGGTTAAGTCTCAGCATTACGAAGCAATCTGCAGCCACTGTAGCACAAGTTTGATCCCCGACCAGGGAGGTTCCCACATGGAACAATGGACCTCTCCCGCCTGGTGGACCTCTCCTGCCTCCCTCTTTTGCCTGGTGGTCCCCTGAACAGTGTATTTCAGTTGATCCACCTGTTCTGCTCCCCACTCTGTCTCTGGTGAATCCTCTCGCCTCCCCCACAACTCTGGCCTACATCCCAGCTCTTGTATGCATAAATAAATAAATCTTTAAAAAAAGCAATTTCAAACATAGGAATTTGTGGAATAATCTACCTTTTGGATATTGTCTCATTTCTTACATTGTCATTTAACTTTCTAACTTAATACCTTGTATTTTCTGTAATCTTGAAGAATTTAGTTTCAAAGTCTTTATTAGACACTAAACATTTTGAGACATAATGCATCAAAAATGGTGTTGTACAGCTGACCCTTAAACAACATGGGTCCACTTACATGGATTTTCTTGTAAACAAGATGATATAAACTTACAGTATTCATAAATATAGCACAGAACTGTAAATGTGTTTTCCTTATGATTATCTTAATATTTTTCTTTTCTCTAGTTCACTTTATTGTAAGAATATACCATATAATAGATATATCACACCAAGTATGTCAACATGTCAATCAACTATTTATGTTCAACTATGTATGTCTTCTGCTCAACAGCAGGTTATTTGTAATTAAGTTTGGCGGAGTCAAATGTTATATATGAATTTTTGACTACATGTGGGTGTCAGTGTCCCCAATCTCTACATTGTTCAAGAGTCAACTATAGATCCCATACTGGATGATATGGAGAAACACAAGTCCTACTATCACTCAAACTAAAATTTGGTCACTAGATTAGATAGAAGACAACCTCGTTCCTTCATTGCACTTCAAAATTTCTCTTTGTAAAGAGTAAATAATTTGTCACCAATATGCATTGATTTCTCAAACACTTATATAATTGTTTCAAATTCACTTTGTAATACTTGTATAAATTTTATTTGACATTACATTGATTATTCTTTATTTGAACTTTACCCTTCCTTCTATGATTATTAAGTAGCAATCTTCTGCAAAACAGAGCTTTCCCTCATGAACTGGGGTCTAATGGTTATGCAAAAACATAGCATACAACAAGGAAGTAGCAGACAAGCACCCAGTCTTTCCATGAAAGGGCCAGGCTTCCAATTAAACACAAGGGCTTTACTGCAGTCCTCTGCAGAGATGGGAAGGCTGGCAGGTACCATTTGTGCTCTTCCTCTTCCTGGCTCCAGATTTCTAGTCTTTGAGAAAAGAGTTTGTGTACATGTCTGGCACTGTGGATTTTGTGACTGTACCCAGAGGGCACATCCCTCCACATAGCCTGACTGGTAGCCAGTGAGATTTGTGGCCATAGGTTCAATGATATAGTATAATGCAGTCAAACAGTTTTAAACAGATTATTGCCCCAGGATTAAGGGTAGAGACAGCAGAAAGAATGTCCAGCTCCCAGTCTTCCCCTGAGAAAGGCCTGCTAGCATGCTTTAAAAGCTACTACCTAAGGATATGGCTTCATATCAGACTGAACATAGGTGCCTTCTCTTTGGGACAATTTGAGGTCGTAGCACACGCTCTACTACTGGGGACCATGAAGACTGTAACAGTCTGCTTGGACATCCACAAATATTTGATAGAAAGCTAAGATCTAGGGAAGGGTGGAATGAAAAGTTTCATTCCTATAGGAGATGACTCCTTCAAGCCTGGGCAAAATGTCTGTTTTAGCTAATGCAAAATAACAGTCAAAAATGTTACATGTTCTTATCACAAGAAAAAAAAAAACAGGTGTAACTATGTGTGGTAAGGGAGGTTAACCAGACTTTTTGTGAAAATTTTACATTATGTACATATACAAAATTATTTTGTTTTATACCTGAAACTAATATAATGTTATATGTCAATCATAACTCAGTTTTAAAAATAATGTTCTTCCCAAGACCTCATCAACACAATAGAAACACATTCATGAAATGGCTCTGTAGGGAGAGTAAACAACCATGGTGGACCAATTCCAGCCTAGCCCTTATTTTGCAATAATGTTTTACTGGAACACAGACACTCTCATTCACTTTTGATTATCTGCAACTGCTTTCCTGCCACAAGAGGAGAGTTGAGTAATCTTGACATGGATCTTGTGTTTCTCCAAACGTAAAATATTTACTATCTGCCCTTTTGTGGAAAAAAATATACTAATACCCGGTCAGGAACATACAGTTTTGAAGTTCAAGTAATATGATCTTTTTGGTTTGATGTTTTTCATAAGTTCATCTTGTTTTGTATTTTCCCCAAATAAATTATGAGCTGCTGTTTAAGCGTAGACAATGTCTTATATTTTGTCTGTATCTTTCATAATGCTTACGGACCTAAATAAGTTTAGGGTGGCTTGTTTGCTGAAAGTGACCTTCACAGGAATGCTTGTTTGTTTAAAAAAAGACTACCTATTAATCTAAAGTAATAGAGTGTTTAGATATATGTGTATATTCAGTGCATTGGAATTATTTATGAATAATTTATGAATGAACTGGAAATATATTTTGTGATTGAGAAAATTAGATTTTCTGTAGTCTCTGTACAACATCAGAGAAGACCCTGAATTTCTACTTATCCCCAAATTTGCCTTTTTTTTTTGAGAGAGAGAATAAGTTCTTCCACCAACTTACTGAAATTATTATATTATTTTTAACCCAACCTGATATTATGACTTTAACAGTAATAAGAATGAGTTCTCTGGTAGAAAAGTTCCTAACTTTGCAGGTGAAACACTATGTTCAATATCTGTGCTTCTCAAGGTCTTTTGCTCAGTTTGACAAAGAGAGGGTGATTTGAAAAATCTATATTGGAAAAAGTAATAAAAATTAGTGAGTAATTAAACTCTAAAGAATATTCTCACTTGGCATACACTGAGAGAACTTGCTGAAAGGATAGCCGCTATCATTTACTTTAAATAAACACTTTTACCTCTCCAATATTCAGAACACTGCTGGAGTTATATATTATCGATTTCATTAAAATTTGATTTAAGAAAAGACTGTGCCTCTGCAACGGGACTGTTGGGAGAACATGGATTTAGCTTTATTGGCCAATTCAGTGTCTAGTGGGTTATGATTCTTGTTATCCTGCCAAGAGAAAGTGATAGCCAATCATCTGTTGGTGGACATTTAGGTTGCTTCCACATCTTGCATCTTGGGAATAGTACTGCAATGAACATATGACCGTGGGAGTACTAAGACCTCCCTCAGATCATAAGTTCAAGCCTTTTGGATAAATACCCAGAAATGAAGTTGCTGCATCAATTGGTAGCTCTTTTTTAAACTTTTGAGTAAACTCACACACATTTTCATAGTTTCTGCGCCATTTTGTTTGTCAACCGGCAGTGTACAATTTCTTCACATACTCACCAGCATTTGTTACCTTTTGTTTTTTTGATAATACTGTATTGTACAATTAAACTTTGTTAAGAGAGCAGATCCTGTGTTAGGTTGTTTCTATGTTAAGACACTATGTTATTCTAACATAATAAAATAAAATTAAAAAAAAATGGGATTCTTTCATTGTGGTTGGTCTTTGTTTTGCATGCATTACAAAGAATGTTTGGCTCTGAGCAAATCACAATTTAGTTTGAATTTATGAAGTAGTGAAATCAGTACGGAATGAAAATCTACTAAATAAATACAATTTCTGTGCAACAAGTAACTTATTTCTTCCATTGTTCATAAATAATGAATCACTGTAAAATGAATAAAGAAATATAGACCTATTAAAATAATGCACTATTTGCCTAATTTTATGCAGTTGGCAGGATTGACTGTAAATATGACGGTAAATTATTTCAAAATTGACTGCAGTGTTCCATAAATTTAATGTGTGGATCATTTGGCAAGCTATCTATTAACAGGAAAAAAAATAGGAGAAACACTACATCATTTCATTACCTTGCTTAAATTACAAATAATTTTATATGCCATGTTAAAGACTTCTGTATTTTTTCAATGTATTTGATACATATTAACATTTCTTTAAAATTATACCTGAGTGCTATGTACATCTGTATGTGTTTATATATGTTTGTATGTATACCCATGTTTGTATGTATAGAATATACATACATATATATATATTATTACAAAAGATCTTAGATTACAAAGCTTTGGTTTTCTTTTTTTCTTTTACTGTTGGTTTGTTTATAAGTCTTAAACCTTAGAAACCCAAAGTGGATCATGGATTTTCTGCCTTGGGAGTACAGCTCTTGGGTTAGCTCCATTTTGATGAAATCTGTCATTGATAAAAGAGAGTTCAAGTTTCTCTAAACCAATTAAAATGTTTTTGCCTCAGGAGGTAAATAAAAGCACATGATAGAGCTAAAGCAGAGTGGAAAGTGGTAATCAGTATAGTAGTTCAGTATTGAACAATATTGAACACCATAACAATAACACCTAATAAATCATTCTGAAAGGTACATTAGATATATTTTTTCAAGGACAAATAAAGTATACTCATGAGGATCAAAAGGATGCCTGTGTTAGTTTTATGGTTTATTTTAGAAAGTATTGACTACATCTTCTAAAGTAAACTTTAAATTCCTTTAATATATGGCATATTACTTAAAATATTTGAAACCTCTCATATAATATTTAGATACATTATGAACTGACATGTAAATCAATTTAGAGATATACGTAAATTTATTTGGAACCCTACTTAAATAATTTTAAAAACTATGCTTAAAAATATTTGTACTACTTTAATCACAAAAATATTTTAGTGTTTAATGCAAAGCATAGTTAATTTCTCTTCTAAGAATGTTATTTTTCATTTAGCTTCAGAAAATGGAACTGTGAAAATTAACTTTATAATAAAATTAACACAATTGTTTTGCTTCTGCCTCTTCTTACTGTTTTTTTAAAAGACTTTCCTTTCCAATTATTTATGATTTAATGGTTATACTATCATAATTAGGAGATAAGGATTTTGAGTGAGGAAATGAACGTAGTTGTTATTAAGAAACATGCTAGTCCATCCGTCTGTCTGTCCGTTTATCCATCCATCTTCCATTCTATCTATCCAATATTTTTAAGCCTTGGCTGTGTCAGTCACTTCTATATTTCTTGCAAATTACTTTGATAACAGAAATAGAAGGAAGCCCCAAAGCCCATAATAATTTTGGAAGGAAGAAAACATGTAGCATACCAATATTAAGTTATTCTGTGTTTGTTGGGAAGCAAACTGACTTCGAGCAAATATCTTCCTTAACCATATATTGTTATTTAATACTTAAATAACACTGTTATTTAAAGGCAACTATTGATAGTTAAAACCTCAGTAGCAGTTTTCTGTAACAGACTTGTATAAATATTTAGATGTTAAGAATTGGTTACATAACTAGTTTTGTAACTTGGTTTAGTCATGTAATTGCACTAATTAAAATCAGAGCTAATTATTCTCTGTCACACAGATTAAGCACGATAATGATTATGAAGGTCTTGACTGCTGTGTTCCTACTGTATATGAGAATGGTTATTTCCTCACATCCTTGCCAACAGAGGGTATTATAATTTTTATGTTCACTAATACAGTGGAAAAATTTTCACTGCTCTCTTAATTAAAATTTCTCTGATAATTTATTATGCTAATCTTTAGTACATACTTAGTGGTCAATTGCATTTCTATTTCAGTAAATCATGCATTTGTGCTCTGATATTTGCTCATTTTTCTTTTTTAATTTATTTATATCTTTTACATCACTGTGTATTTCCTGTAAAATTCCCACCACCAATTCATCCATGAACCACCAACCATAGTCCCTTATGCTCTTCTCTTCCGTTTTGATCCCTTTTCTTCTCCTTCCCTCACAGAGTCATTTTTCTATTTAGATATATTTTTCTTATTTATTAATAACAATGCATTTATATTAAAGAAGCTACCTCCTTATCATCTACATTGTAAATACATAACAATTATTTATTGCAATTTACATATACATCAGTTTAATTCTTTATATATTCAAATGTATTTGTTATTAATATTTATAAATTTATATTTTCTTGGCTATTTTTGGTGCTATACTTAGGAAGTATTTTCCACATTATACAATATCCACATATACTTTATCCTAATAAAAAATTCAATTTTTTCATTTCCCTCTTAAATTTCCTAGAAATAATGCCAGTTATGCCAAATGGGGAACACTATGTATATATATATATATTTATCATTTAGTTATTCACTTGTCCCAAAGTGTTAGGGCTATTCTTATATAAAATACATTTTTTAAAATAGATTTATTTATGCATAGACGAGCTGGGGTGTAGGCCAGGGGTGCAGGGGTGAAAGGATTCACCAGAGACAGAGTGGGGAGCAGAACAGGAAGATCTACTGACATACACTGCTGAGGGGAGCAGAGGGTGAGACAGGAGAGGTCTGCTACGCCATATGTGAGTCAGCTCCCTAGCCGGGGATTGAATTTAGGCTGCAGGGGTGATAGTACTGAGACTTAACCCCTAGGCTATCAGGGAGGCCCTAAAATAAGCTTTTAGAATAATTTTAGATTTATGGAAGAACTGCAAAAATAATACAGTTCCCATATACCCCACGCCCAATTTCCCGTTATTTATATACATGTAAACATGTTACTCCTCGCAATTAATGAAACATTACTTATACATTACTGTTAACTACATATTTTACTCAGTACATATTTTACTCAGATTTCCTTAGTTTTCACCTAACGTGCTTTTTCTGTTTCAGGATTGCATATCACATTACATTACAGTTTCTCAGACATTCCTTGCGTTAAGTCTTTAATAATGTATTAAAAAAAAAACCCAAAAGATAGTTGGGATTTGAAGAGCTTCTACAAGAATGTAGAACAACTTCAGTAAAACTAAGGTAAGATTATTTTGCATTGCATTAAAGAGAAGGACATTCAGGTGGTAAAATACTTTTATGGCATTGAACTTTAAAAATTAAATAAAATAAATAAAAGTGTAATTAAAAATTCCTTTGTAGTTCTTCTCCTTTAACCTCTTAAAAATGAGTACCTTTCAAATGTGAGCCATGTGATAAAGCTAAGAAATCTTTTGATCATATTTTGACAGATCTTTTTAAGAAATTTCTAAGTCATTTAAATGAGGAAAAGGCAAATATGCACAACTCAAAATTTCAAACTGCCAACATCACTCCCTGACTTCTCTTCCATATTATGTATTTATGTTATTAAGTTTATGTAGCCTGGGTTACTCCCTAATATTATTTAGTTGGATGTATAAGCCCAGTCTTCATCATGTACAGGTGGGAAATTATTTACTTGGCCTGAGGTAGAATCATAATTTCATCTCTTCAGAGGAGCTGAAGAAATGTGTTGGTCTTGTTAGATGCTCAAGCTGTAGCAGGCTTCTGTGCCAACATAAACATGCTTGGCAACTGACTCTACACTACCCAAATTGTGACCTGAGTAGGAGCTTCAGTAAAGATTGGGAAGTCAGAGGAATATAGAAGGTATCTCAAGAGCTTCAATTAGCACATTCCATGAGAAAATAATGTAGTAATGTAAATTTCTTCTTTTTCTTGCTGCCTAGCACATTACCACATATGTAGCAGCTTAAAACAACACACACTTATTTCAGGGGTTCCTTGAGATAGGTATCTGGGACTGACTTTACTGAGTCCAGTACCTAGCACCTCATAACACTGAATCTAGATGTTGGAGGAGATGCATCCTCACTTGGAGACTTTACTAGGGGGAACCGCTTCCAAGACCACTCAGGTGATTGGCTAAATTCATTTCCTTTTGTTTGTTGGACTAAGGACTTGTACTGACTGTGAGCTGGAGGCTGCCTGAAGACCCAGAGTTCCCCCACAACTCTGCCAAATGGACTTTCCAACATGGATCCTTAACTTCTGAAAATCTAGTCAGGAAGAGTGGGACTTCAAAATGAATCTCCTAGCAAGATGGAGTTTTGTATAATACAGTTGTGGGAGTGATATCCATCACTGTTGTCAGCTGGAAGAAGTCAGAGGTCCAACCCACACTCAAGAAACAGAGACAACTTTCTGAGATGCCAGTCATCTACTATACAATTTAGCCACTTAAAGTGGACAACTAGTTGCTTTTAAGTATATTCACAGAGTTGTAGAACTATTACCCAATCAATTTTAGAACACTTTAATCACCCCCAAAAGATCTTCCATACTTACTGAGCTGTTATCCTCACTCCTGCCATCACCCTCAGTCCTAGGAAATCAATAATCTATGTTCTGTCTTACATTCTTACCTATTTCAGAACAGGTAAATTTTTTTTCATTAATTGATTATTTTAAACTATGGTAACATTGGCTACATTAATGCTGGTATTCTGGAAGTACTGAGTACCCTCCTTTAGGTATTGCTGCCGTAGTGCATCCACCACCAAATTAACCACCACCATATTCCACTGTGCTTCCTTGCCTCTTTGTACTTACCCCTATGTTTCAGTAGGGTAAAAATTTATGTTATTTTTCATAATTTTAAAAATCCATTGGTGTTCCAGATTTGACACTGGGTAAAACTGTCATTGAGTGGCCTGATTTTTCAAAATTTAGTTACATTATTGTTTATGTTAAAATGGTTATTGTTTTTATATTTTTAAGGATTCTGTTGATTTTTTTAGGATGGAAGCAAGGTTTTATTATACCTCCTATAATGCTCATCCTTTCATATTAATACTTTAAAAAATATAAAGTGTCAATTTTTTAAAATAGCACTAAGTAGGGCCACAAGTTTATTTAGCATAAAATTAGGCCTCCTAATAAATTCAAGAGAAATCTATAATTTAACCCAGCATTGAGTTGTAAAACTAAAAGTTTTAAATTTTACACATAAAAAAATAATATTCTAATTAATATTTTAGCATGCCTTTTAAGTCACTTTTTTTCTGACAAAGTAATATATTCACTGAAGAAAATCTGGGTAAAATAAAAGTGTACATGGAAGAAAATTAAAATCACCCATAATCTTGTCACTCTGTAAATATTTTGTAGCATACTGTTTCATATATGTATGTATGTGATTTTACACATGTACATTCTGTTAAAAAATCTATTTTTACTTGCTACAGCTTTATTACCCCCATTTCAATATATACATCTAAAATATGATTTTAGGGCCTCCCTGGTGGTGCAGTGGTTAAGCGTTGTGCTGTGGAGCTGTTGGCAGTGGTGACGCGAGTTTGACGCCCTGCTGGGGAGATTCCCACATGGCGGGGCAGACCTCCCCTGCCTCGCCCACTGCTCCCCTCAGCAATGTATGTCCATCGATCTGTCTGTTCTGCTTGCCACGCTGTCTCTGGTGAACCATCTCGCCACCCCACGCCTCTGGCCTATACCCCAGCTTGTATGCATAAATAAATAAATCTTTTTTTAAAAATTATTTATTTATTTATTTATTTATTGTTATTTTTATTTGTGTCTTTTACATTACTGTATATTCCCTGTAGGTTTCCCACCACCAATTCACCCGTGAACTGTCACCACAGTCCCCTGTTCTCCCCTCTCCCCCCGTTCTGAGCCCCAGTCCTCCCCCTTCTCTCTCTCTCCCCACACCTCTGGCCTATACCCCAGCTTGTATGTATAAATAAATACATCTTAAAAAAAAAAAAAGACCTCACCATTTAAAAAATAATAATAAAATAAAATATGATTTTAAGTGCTTTCATACTACAGTCTTTAAAGATAATTTTAGATAATTCATTTTATAGATAAGCCATATTTTATTCAATCAACAACTTACTTCATAAATAATAATGGGATGAATATTCTTGAATATTCCTATTTTTCTATAGTTCACTTTATTTCATTACACTTACAACTGGAAATTTGGTAATGCATTTTAAAATGTTCCTACTTTCCTCCTCTCACTACCCAACCTATCTTACCTGCCCATACAAACATGCATAATGTTTTATTTGATTTTTGCTCCTTGCCTTCCTTTTCTCAAGAGCTAATTGTCTGCTCCAAATTTTTGAAGCTTTATGATCTGAATGTACACAGATGATTTATGTGCATAAAAAATACACCTGACCTTCTGTAAGGCACTTAGTTACATGGGAAAAAGTTTAATTTTAGTTTGCACTATCAGCATACAGGTCTTATTCATGTTAGAATTATAAAAACTTATTTGATTGGCCTTTATCTGGTCCTAAATGTTGTGTATGTTTCCTTTAATTCAGATAAACATCTTCCAGGAAACTTGCCCTTTCCTTCTCTTTGCCCAGCATATACCAATTAAAAATTGTTTTTTATTTAGCTTTATCTTGGGATTAGTAAAAAGGACTGATAAAATTAAAGGTGTAATTTAAAACTACCCAGAATTGGATAGGGATTTAACTTGCTTCATCACAATTATGATGCAATATTAACTATACCCATCGAGAGAATGTTGGTTGATAAATTATTAGTAGTTATTTACAAAGCTAATTCTTATAGTTCTTAAATTTTTAAGGTTTCAAAACTAAACTTATGTGGAAAAGCCAATGAAAGAATTTAAAACTAAAGAATTATACTCACATATCAAAATTACATTATGCTAACATGGTTGAAAAATTAGAAACCAGAACATTTTAGGATGTGAAAGGATGGATAGATAAGTTTTAAAAGGTTTGAGTTTTAGTATTAGCTATATTATTTCCAATTAACACTGGAAACATATTGATATATTTTTCATTAGTGTAAGGTAAAAGTATTTCTTCACTAATAATAATAAATGGTAGCATTTAGCATATAAATGGTGCAAGCTCTTAAATTACCTTTACTTTGCTGTATGAGTGTAGCCGAAGAGAATTTAATGCATTTTTTACATAGTGTAATTTTATCTTGCTCATACAATGTGAGACAAGTAATAATGATATTCTAATATTAATATAAGTACAAAATATACATATTGATGAATAATAGCCATGTTTTTCAGACCTCCTTGCCAAGTCATATTAAAATGACAAATAATTGCAATTGCTTCACAGAGAAATGGTGTAGGAGCTGTAGTCAAAAGCACATTAGGGACCAACAGTGTCCATTTGTTATCCTTTGTCAGGAAAACATGGTTCCTAATGAAAGTGAATGAAAGAACACTGATTGAGGACAGTGACACTAAACCTTTTTCTCGACAAGAGTCATGACATGGGTATTAATAAGGGGATTGAAAAAAGAAGGCAGAGCTTTGGTTCTTAACATCTCTATATAATCTTGATTTTCTTTCTGTTTAATTTTTAAATAAAGCCTAAATCTTCTGAGGGCCAGAGGGAGTGTTTAACAGTGGGGGAAGAAAGTACAGTATACAATGTAATGGAGATATCCCAAAGACATCCCAGGGTCAGAATGTTTTGGAAGGATTTCCCAGGCAGCACTAAACAATGTTATCTAAAATCTGAATAGCTCTCAAATCAGAATCTGAATAACCTCTTAAAAAAGAAAAACTGCTATTTTTTTCATGCAAACTGTTGAACATTCTTTTCTCTCTTAATTGTTTTATCATTTTGAATTTATGGTCTCTCTATGAAAAATGTTGCTGTAAGGAAACTTTCGATCAGGAAAATGAGTAGTCTATTAAAAAGAAACAGGAAAACATAATTTCAGTTCAAGGATTTCTCAGCACAGTATTCAGGAATTATGATTGCTTTGTTATAAATAGAGGCATATACAGATTCATTTCATTTGATCCTGTTTATTCCTATTCTATCCATATATAATACTAGCACTTCCTATCTGAGCTGGTATAAATATGCATTTACATATTTGTGAACCTAGAAGAAGAGTACCTTATAGTTTCTAGTAATTTATTCAGCATTTATGTATAATCTATTGTGTACAAGTACTACGTCCCCATCTAGTGAGGAAAAAGTGAACAAATACTACCTATGACTAATTGAACACATTATATACCAGGAACATCATATTTAATATTCACAACAGCCCTCTGAAATAGATACTGTTATTATTGCCATTTGACAGATTGGCATACAGAGAGGCATAGTGTATTGCATAAGACTACATAATTAGGGGCTAAATAATTTTGTGTATTCAATAAATAAATGGGTTGTAGGTAATCATACGCATTGTAATTAAGACTGACTTAGCCTAGCCCAGAACATTTGTTCTGAAGCTGGTCTATTTTCATAATGGATGGGCTTCTTAGAGAAAATTAACTCTCATTTTCCAGACAACTTATAAGTGTTAGGGTTCAAGAATGGGAGAGTTGGAAAAATTTAGAGATGTGTATGGTGATATGGCAAAAAAACAAGGGAAATGAACAAAGAGATAAATAAGTCTAATAAATTTATATGGAATCACAAAAAGACCAAAGATTCAAGCAATCCTGACAAAAAAGAATAATGAAGGTATCATTTCCAGATATCAAACTATACTACAGAGCCATAGTAATAAAAGCAGTATGGAAATGGAATAACAATAGACACATAGATCAACAGAATAGATTTGAGAGTCCATACATAAATCTGAATTTATATGGACAGTTAATCTATGGCAAAGGAGCCAAGAGTACACAATGGAGAAGGGAAAATCTCATCAACAAATGATACTTGGAAAACTATAATCATATGTGAAAGAATGAAACTACTATCTCATAACACACAAAAATAAACTAAAAATGATTACAGACTTGGATGTAAGACTTTAAAAAAAGGAAATCTATAGGCAAAAACATAGGCAAAACACTCCATCACATTGGTCTTAGTGATATTTTGGGGAATTTGACTTGAATGGCAAGGGAAACAAAAGCAAAGATAAACAAATGGGGCAATATCAAACTAAAAAACTGCACAGTGAAAGAAACTGTCATTAAAATGATAAGAAACTCTACCAAATAGGAAATAATATTTGAACATCATACATCCAGTGAGGAGCTAAAATATCCAAGATCTATGAAGAACTTATACAAATCAACAATAACAAAAACCAAACATAAATAAATAAAAATGGCCAGAGAAACGAAATAGACACTTCTCCAAAGAAGACATAGAGATGACCAACAGGCACATGAAAAAATGCTCATTATCAGTTATCATCAAGGATATGCAAATCAGAACCACAATGAGATACTATCTCACACCTATAAGAATGACCCATATTAGGAAGATAGAAATAGCAAGTATTGATGAGGATGTGTACAGAAGGGAACCCTATTAGACTGCTGTTGGGAATGTAGGCTGGTCCAACCTCTATGGAAAAGGGTGTGGAACTTTACCAAAATATTAAAAATAGACCTACTAGCAATTCGACACCTAGGTGTCCGTATAAAGAATACAAAAGTACTAAATCAAAGGGACAAATTCACTCCTATATTCATAGCAGCACTATTTATAATGGCTAAGGTACGGAAACAACCTAAGTACCCAAGGACAGAGGAGTGCATTAAGAAGATTTGGTATACATATATACACAATGAAATGCCTTACAACTTAAAAACAAAGGAAGGATCTTGTCATTTGTGACCAAATGGATGGAACTGAAGGATTTAATATTAAGCTAAAAAACAGAAAGACAAATACTAGATGATTTTACTCATGGAATATAAAGAAAGAAAGCAATAGAATAGACAAAACAAAATCAGTATAAGCCCTAGAAATCTGATGGTATAATTGAGGCTACCAGAGAGGCAGTGTTGGGGGGAGGGAGGGAAATGAGTGAAGGGGTCCACTGGACTATGATAGAAGATTGTGGGTATAATGAGGTAACATACATTTGAAGAGTTTTGAATCTACACCCCAAATTACAAAGTGTTGTAAATCAACATTATTTCAATAAAAATAATACAATTTGTTTAATAGAAAAGATGATCAAGTCAATAGCTCTATAACCTTTCATAGACTCTAATTATATTAGAATAACAAAATAAGAGATTACTCTAAAGCAATAAGAGCACACAAGACAGCAATTATTTAAGATATACTTTAGCAAAATTCACAACAGAAGGTTGAAATTAGAAGTAATTTTGGCTTTTAAAGTTATTTATTTTTTCAGATCAATATATTGCATTTGTTAGTTCTTTTATTAACTATATTATACAATTATTTTATAAGTTACAAATGGTTATGCTGCAAACATTTGGGTTAGGATAATAAAAAATTTCAAGTTACTTAGTTTTGTTGAACCAATTGTCTAGTTCAAAGGGGTGAAAATATCCTTTTGTAACAGTTGTGAAATGAATAAGATGCAATAGTTTTTCACATATGAAGATATAATTGACATTTATTGTTTCTATTCTCTTTTCTTTTTGTCAATCACTCTGATATTTTGGGGGAATGTTCCTTCTCCTGTCTCAGATAGTGTAGTTGAGGCTCAACCTCTAGTCCTAGGGTGAAGCATGTGACCCACACCCAAGTTAATCAAGGAATCTCCTTCTGCCAACTACACAGAGTTATGTTCCCAGAAGCATACTGTGATCCTGTAGGAGTGAACCTTAGAGCTACTGGAGGGGTGCTAAGATGAGACCACGCCTCTTTCTTGCTGGAGATCAAACTAGAAAAACGTAGGTCCAGTGTTTGCATCTGGTGATCCGAAGGTGGCAGGGAGTCAATTTGAGAATGAGGTTAACAGGTGCGGGTCTGCTAATCCTAAACGGCTTAACTGGCCACCATTTAATTATCTGTAACTCTGCATTCCTACCCAAGGTCAGAACTATAGGAGCAATCAGCTCCTAGTCAATCAGCTATAGGAGCCCAACTCTAAAGCAGATCACTTTAGGAAGGGTATATGCATCAAGAAGTATGACCGGGAACACCCAGGGGGCCGATGACGGATGCATAAACTTACTCCTGACTCATGCATCATGAGGTATGACCGGGAACGCCTGGGGAACTGAGGACCGATGTATGACAAAGGACCCCAGAAACTGATCAATGGAACGCCTTATTGGTAAGATTGAAACCTTAGTTGGGGAATCTAAGGCTTGACCTCAATTATAATACTGAATCATCAAGCAGAGAAGAAATTCCTGGAGAACAGACCCACACACCCTGATGCTATAATAATAGGGGACACCTTTCTCGCTCTTCCCCTTTTTCTCTTTATGTTCTTTTCCCCTGCAACTGATGATGTGATTATTTTATCAATAAAAGGACCAGGATCTCACTCATTGAGCAGCATCCTGCATTCCGTAGCCTGTTCCATGACTCCTGTGTATCTGTGTGGTGTTGCGCCCGATGCAACAAACAGGGAGGTTGGGTAAAGAGGGAGAAATTAAGTTTTTTTAAAAAGATTTATTTATTTATGCATACAAGAGCTGGGGTATAGGCCAGAGGTTGGCGGGGGGGAGGGGGGCAGTGAGAGGATTCACCAGAGACAGAGTGGGGAGCACAACAGGAGGGTCTACTGAAATACACTGCTGATGGGAGCAGTGGCTGAGACAGGAGAGGTCTGCTGCGCCATGTGTGTTAGCTCCCTAGCTGGGGATCAAACTTGTGCTGCAGTGGTTGCTAATAGCTTCACAGTGCTGAGACTTAATCCCTGGCTCCACCAGGGAGGCCCAGAAATTAAGTCTTGAAAGTATTGTAAAACTTGTGAACAAATCTATTCCATTTGCTTAAGCAGTCTGGTAGCTTTCTTTTAAATTTGTAATAGAATCTTCATTAACTCAATAAATAACAGATACATAGCAAAAATGAAAAAAAAAGAAACTAAAATTTCTATTATAGGTAGGGTCATGGGCAAAGCATACATACAGATTGAAGAAGAAATATATAGTGTTACAGTCTTTCTGGCAACATTCATTAGCATTTTTATATGTGTATATGTGTACTCATGGGGATTTATACCTTAGAAATATGATCATACATAGGACATGCATTTGAAAGAATTAAAGTTGTTTTCTGCAACATTTTCCATAGTAGCAAAAAAGTAGAAACCAAAATGAGTGAGGTAATAGCTGAATATGTTGTAGTGCAGTCACAGCTTACACAGTTAGTACTATTATGTAGCTTTAAAAGAATGAATTGAAGTCATATCAGATGAGTTGAAAGAATTCCCACAAGGTATTTTAGAATGAAAGTCAAGATGTAGAGAAGTTATATACTATGACTTCATTTTTAAAAATGGTAATCTCCAATGTGTGCCTGTGCATAACTATGTGCGATTGTAGGCACATAGAAAAAAAAAAACCATGAACAGTATTAGATTTTTAAATGGATTTTTTGGGGGGAGGGTATTTGATGTTAATGAATAGGGATGCATTGAAAGAGGAAGCAAGTGGAAAAGTAGACCAATTTTATTCTTGAAATAGTATTGTGTATGATCATGTTTGTGCATTAATGTAAATTATGCATATAATATATATTTACATTTAAATATTTACATCATATTTATACTTAAACATGCAATTTAATCATGCTACATTAATATATATGCACATAAAAATTGCATAAATAGATATAAAGGAACTAAATACAAAAAGGTATTTTAGGTAGACTCCAGACTGCCATTAAAAAAAGACTGACTGGATTTGAAAATGTGTCCATTTTGTTATGGTAATCTGTCAGACCAACTGCACACTGGAGAGCAATGCAAGCTCCATGCTTCTAATCCAATGTGTTTAGCTTTTCAAGTCCTGGACTTTTACAGAGGTTATTGGTAGTTCTGGATATGCTCACTCCATGATAATACCACATAAAAGAATCACAATAGGGCAGAAGAAAAGGTAAGACTACTGATTCCTAGAGCAGTGGTCATGAGTGGGATTTTGAAGGCCAATTTGTCCTTTTACAGCTACATTTTCAATACCTACCCAGAGCTATGTCACATCATCTCATGTCCCCTCATAGTCACATGAGATTTCACAAAAATTCCACATGATTAATCTCATACTTGCTAAATTGCATACTTGCTAAATTCATTTGTTAGTTCTAAAAGCTTTTTTGTGAAGCTCTTACGATTTTCTATGTCTCTATTATGTGGTATGTTGTATTTTTACTTTTTTTTATTTCTCTGTGTGAGTCATGTCTTTTATTAGCACTGGAAATTTCCCAGTGCCAAATAAATTTTTTTATCTTATTTTTTCATTTATGTCCTGGATTTGGGGTATAATTTTTGTTCTGATTTTTTTTTGCTTAATGTTAAAGTGCTTTTTTTTTTTGCCTAAAAATAACTTTGTTGAAATATAATTCATATCAATACAATATCATTTGATAGACATTTAGGTTGTTCCATGTTTTGACTATTAATAATGATGATGCTCATTATTTAACAATCATGCACACATTTTTTTGTGTGTGAATATATTATTTTCATTTCTCTTGGGCTTACACTTAAGAGAAAATGCTAGGTCAAATGGTAATTCAAGGCCTATAATGTAAGAAACTGCGAAATTGTTTTCCAAAGTGACTGTACCATTTTACCATCCCATCAGCAATATATAAGGATTCTTATTTCTCTACATCCTGACAAATACAATACCTGTATTTTTGATCATAGCTGTCCTAGTGGGTGTGAAGTGGTCTCTCACTTGTATTTCCCAATAATAATAATAGAATTTGGAGAAAATTTCAAAAAATTCTTTGAGCATTTTTAAATTGGGTTATCTGTCTTTTTATTATTGAGTTTTAACAGTTCTTTACCTATTGTGGATATAAATCCTTTATCAGATATGTGATTTGCAAATCTTTTCTTCCATTCTGTGGGCTATCTTTCAAATTTCTGCTAATATGTTTTGAAGGATAAAAGTTTTAAATTTGATGTAGTCCAATACATCTAGTTTTTCTTTTGTAACTTGTTTTTTAGATGTCTCTATGAAATCATTGCCTAAGCCAGGCTCATGAAGATTTACATTTATGTTTATTGATATCAGGTAAGGTTTTGTAAAGATGTGAACTAGGATTCAATTTCATTCTTTTGCATTTGAATATCCAGTTGTCCCAACACCATTTGTTATTCTTTCCCCATCAATTTGAGGTAACTGGGTGGGGCATAGGAAGAATCAACATTGTCAAAGTGGCCATCCTATCTAATGCAAGTTACAGATTTAATGTAATCCCAATAAAAATAGCAATGGCATTCTTCAAAGAAGTGGAATGAAAATATTAATTAAATGAGTATTAATGAAATTCATATAGAACCATAAAAGACCACGAATAGCCAAAGCTCTCCTGTTAAAAATGGGGAAAATGGGGTACCACACTTCCAGACTTCAAACTATTCTATAAAGTCATAATAATTAAAACAACATGGTACTGGAACAAAAACTAACACATAATCCAATACAGTAGAATTGAGAGCTCAGAAATAAAACCACACACTATGATAAGCCACTAACATAAGATAAAGGAGTGAAGTATATACACTGGAATAAGGAAAGCCTCTCCAATAAATGGTTTTGGTAAAACTACACTGCTACATGCAAAAAAGAATGAAATTAGACCACTATCTCACACTATAAATGACAATCACCTCAAAATGGATAAAAGACTTGGATGTAAGACCTAAAACCATAAAATATATAGAAGAAAACATAGGAAAAATACTTCATAACATAAACTTCAGAAACATCATTGAGGACTCATCTCCAGCAGCAAGGAAAACAAAGGAAAATATAAACAACTGGGGACTGCCTCAAAATAAAAAGCTTCTGCACAGCAAAAGAGACAGTAACCGAAAAGAAGAGATTGGGAGAAAATATTTGCACAACATATATCTGATAAGGGACTGATATTAAAGATCTACAAGGAGCTTATACAACTCAACAAAACCAAAACACATCCACTGTTAGTGGGAATGGAAAACTGTGTGGAGGTCCTTTAAAACACTAAAAATGATCTGCCATATGACCAAGCAATTCTACTCCTAGGTACCTATCCAAAGAACACAAAAACACTAAAATTCAAAAGGAAGCATGCACTCCCATTTTTATTGCAGTGCTATCTGCAATCGCCAAGATTTGGAACCAATCTCGATGTCCCCAAACAGATGAACGGACAAGAAAATGTGGTATATATATAAAATGGAATAGTACTCAGTAATCAAAAAGATAAACTAGTGCCTTTTTGGAAACATGGATGGAGCTGGGAGGGACAATACTAAAAAAAAAATAAGGCAGATGGAGAAGGATAAAAATACTGGGTAGCAGTTTCACTTATATTTGGAATATAGAGAAACCAAACAAAAGTTCGACAAAGAAAAACCTTACAAGCTGACCATAAATGAAGCACCCCTGAGGGGGGGAAGAGTGAGTTGGAAAAGGAGGGGTGAAGTGAGGGAAGAGCACATTCCACTATGACTAAGATTACCAGAAAGAGGATATAGTCGGGTGGAGCAAAGGGGAGAAGGAGTGTCCAATGAAGGATTACTGGGGCTTTGGTGGTGGGTGCTGTCGCAACCTAGACCCCCATATTGTCTTGACAAGGTCACTCTATGGGCGGAGCCTTCAAAGAAGTGTTCCCAAAGTCAGGATGCGATATTTCTTCTTGCAAATAAATTTAAGTATAATTTCAGGAGAACAGTAACTAAGTTTCTCCACCATGCCTGCATGCATTGGCCTTACTCATTAGCTCCTGGCAGCGAGATATC
>PVIJ01000017.1:407923-541476 GCA_004024925.1 Scalopus aquaticus | reverse complement strand
AGCAGTGTAGAAGGGTTCCTTTTTCTCCACATCCTTTCCAGCATTTGTTATTGCCTGCATTTTTAATGTGTGCCATCCTCACAGGTGTGAGGTGGTATCTCATAGTTGTTTTGATTTGCATTTCCTTGATTATAAGTGATGTTGAGCATTTTTTCATGTATCTGTTGGCCATTTGCTTTTCTTCTTTGGAGAAGTGTCTGAGGAATAATTTATGTTAGCGTTAGTTAGCTTGGTTAGATAATCTTAATACCTACCTGGAAAGCTTGCTATAACAGTAATGTTGAAGCTCGAGGCACTTTCAAAAAGGGCAGGTCTAAGAAGGTCATACCAGTTAGGACCTTTCAGAAGCAGAAATAAATGTGGGGATATAGGACACCTATTGGGGAGGAGCTAAGAAGTCACTAAGAAGGGAGGGAGGGAGACTGAAAGATTTGAGACAAATTTGGCTGGCATTACAATTTTTCCAGGACTTCTAATCATACAGACTCTGGTCTTTTCCCATCCAATTCATCTTGAAGGTGGCCTGTCATAATTGTCCTAATCAAAGTAAACTTGATTGTAAGATAAAAGACTCATTGAAACTTAGTGTTGCACTGGGGGGGTGGTTATAGGTGAATACAGGGCAAGTATAGTTGAACTTCTTGGAAACTACAGCTATTCTCTGTCGGCCCCGTAGCTTCTTTTGCTAGCTCACCTGGGCAGGTGTGCCCACTGCCTCTGCACAGTGGTTCTCTGCCACCACTGGGGTGGGATGGATCTGGCAGGGGATATAAGTATCAAGCATGTACTGAGAAAATGCTTCAGATTATTAGAAACAGCAAAACCAAACCTAGGACCTCCCTGATGGCACAAGGGGGTAAGTCTCAGCACTGTGAACCTGTCTACAGCTACTTCAGCATGTGTTCAATTCCAGGCCAGGAAGCTGACCCACATGGTGCACCAGACCTCTCCTATCTCACCCACTGCTCCCCTCAGCAGTGTATTTCGGTAGATCTGCCTGTTCTGCTCCCCACTCTGTCTCTGGTGAATCTTCTCACCCCCCCCCCACACACCTCTGGCCTATACCCCAGCTCTTGTATGCATAAATAAATAAATCTTTTAAAAAAACCAAACTTATATTTATTTTTTTCATTCTATATCCTAAATAATTAGATTTCAATTTGGATTAATGGGTAAATTCATTTTTAAAAAATATTTATTTATTTATGCATACAAGAGCTCAAGAGCTGGGGTATAGGCCAGAGGTGTGTTTGGGGGGAGAAGATTCACCAGAGACAGAGTGGGGAGCAGAACAGGTGGATCTACTGAAATACACTGCTGAGGGGAGCAGTGGGTGAGACAGGAGAGGTCTGGTGCGCCATGTGGGAATCTCCCTGGTCAGGGATCAACTTGTGCCTCAGTGGCTCTGGATAGCTTCATAGTGCTGTGACTTAACTCCTTGCGCCACCAGGGAGGCCCATACATTCATTTTTTGATAAAACCTTTGTGTTAACCAGAAAATGCTTTTAATTAAAAAAAGAAACTACATTGGAAAGTCATTCTAAAATGTTTGATTTTCTCTCTTGACCATGTTTGCCACCTCTTGGTGATATGTGAATCATGAGTTAAAATGGCAGGAACTTGTCCCTGGTTCCATAGACAGTAGAAAGAAGCGTCTAGACAGTAGAAAGAAGTTCAGAACCCCCTTCCACCCCAGTGGTGTCATCAGTGAGGCAGCAGGCATGGCACTGGGCCTCTCAGAATAACTAACATGGAGTAATTTCTATGTGCCAGATATTACTCACTACTACTAATATACTATTTTATGTGTATTAATTCATTTCTCCCACAAACCTGTGAAGTATATGGCAGAGGTAATGCTTACACCCAAGTTGCCTGAGGCCAGAGCTTAAATTATTATTTCATTCAAAAGAAATACACTATTTTCAACACCTATTGCAGTTTTCTTAAGTTGACGAGATAAAGAGCACTAGTATGGGAGGGAAACATAAGTCACAATTCCATCCATAGTCCGAATTCTTCCCTCTATAATTGTGCAGTGTGCAACCTATACAACTGTACGCAACAGTCCTCAATTCCATCCACCGTGAAATAACACAGACCCAGACAGACAGACACACACACACACACACAGACAGACACACAGACACAGACACAGACACACACACACACACACACACACCATGTATTTTAAATCTGAGCTTTCCGCCTAATTTAGTTTCTGATACAAAATGCGTATTTCCAATCGATTTGAGAATTCTCCCAGGGTTAACAACACTCCTTGAGAAGAGAAACTGAAGAAACACAGGAAAATTGTTTTTTACCAGCACCAGAAGTGATTGAAAAATAAGTTTAAAAATAGGTTTGGATCTTCCCTCTTATTGACTATTTGGGGAAAGAGGGCAAGTCATATCACTGATTAGGCACCCATCACAGAAGCCCATCTAGGGGTAAAGCAGAAGTAAAAGGCTGTAGGAAAGTGTTGGGTTGGGATGGTGGATTAAAACCTTGGTCCACTAAGAACATTTTCTCTCTTTCTGCATCACACAGACACACATGAATGATCTCAGAAGTGGGCTTAAGTCCTCAGTTATAAACCTAGTTTGTGGCTATGAATCATTAAGGATGCCTGATAACTACTAATTAAATGAATTAGATGCACAGTATATAATTACTAATGTTCTACTTTCCCCCCTGTCTTTTCTGCACCACAGGAAAAAGTTTCCAAGGCAATTGGTTTTTATAAGCAAAAACCAAAATTAAATTAAGAGGTCACAACACCAGTAGCAAAGACAAAATCAGGAAAACATTTTCTAATCAGAAAAGGCAAAGAAATTGGGACTTTTATATAATAGCAAAATTAGGGTTTGGATGGTAGTATTCTTTCAACCAACTTTTTACAAGTATTTCCTGGAATAGTCCCAAGGAATGAATCCTAATTTAGCCTATTCTTTTTCAGGTGTAATTGAATTCACTTGTTTAAGTTTCTGCCTCCCCCACCTTCCATCCAGTGGCACAGGGAGAGTGTTTCAGCTCTCAAGGCATCAGTGTGGCCTCTAGAAGGTGTTCAGTTATCTCTTTTCCAAGGTTCGGCCCAGATCACCAAGGCTTTTGGTTCTTTCTTCCACAGCTGTTATCTTTTTTCACCCCAGAGAAATTCCTCCATATCCTCTGCTCCCTCTGCCACTCACCAACTTCCCTCTCCCCTGCTCTGTATCCCCCAGTCCCTAGCGTTATGCCCCTCTATCAGAGGGGATCATCTGAAAAATAGCCTCTGGGAGGAATTGGTGTTAAAAAAAAATACAAAGGTCTAGAGTCCTGACTGCCCCAGAACTGAAGCAGCACACATTTCCTGTGGCTGAGGAATCCAGGCATCATTGGAATGAGGAAGGACAACTTTGGTAGTTGTTGGGGCCAGGGAATAGGATTTAGCAGTACACACAAGAGGTTTGAGGGAGTATCTAAGCACACATTCGTTCCCAAGTAGCCTCCACAAGCAGGCCTCTGGTTTGGCGTCTACGTCTATGTAGCCCACAGATGTGAAAGCCCAGCACCTGCCAAATGATTCTTACCACCCGCCTGGACCACCCTCTCAGGCCCGAGTCCACACTAGCAGGCTGACTTAGCTTCCGAGTTTTACAAGTATTAGTTTCTACACTCGCTCCTTGAGGTTAGAAATACGTTCAGATGAAGGCACCACAGGGAAAGGTAAGAAACCAGAGTCTATCCTTTCTGTTTGTGAGTGGCAATGTGGAAGTCATTTTAAAGAGGAATTTGCTGTGGATGTCGAAGCTTAAAAAAGATTTCCTTTCCTCTTTGGGGTTCTCTGTTTTCATTGTGTCTGTCAGAGGCTAATAGTTGTTTGGAACATGTCCCTCCTCTTCCTCTTCCACCCCCACAGACGGACAGGCATACTCCCAAGGGCAAGCATGCACCCCAGCAAACTGGCAGTCTCTGCTCTTGTACTCACATTTCACCGCAGGGACATGCAGGCCTCCAGGGCAGGAACCCCAGTCACTGGGCAGTAGTTTGGTGAGCAGCCAGCCTGCTCATGGACCCAAAGTGGTTCTTTAACCTGGCTTAGCGGGATTCGGAGTCTATGAGATTTCTGCCATGGCGTCCCAGAATCTAGCTGTCCGTCTCCAAGTGCAGCCTTTTACAGGCAACAAGGGAATGCAGGCTTCTTTGAAAAAGGCTTCTGAGAGCAGGAGCATAGGGAGCCAAGTGTGAAGGGTGTCAGCAGTGGTGACACGCCCTGGGGAAGATGTGGACCCGCTGGGCTCTGAGCCAGCAGCAAGAGAGATGGAGGCTGCAGTGAGTCAGAGGGGTTCGTCTAGGCTTGCTTGGACCTGGATGTCTTTTGTCATTTTAAAGTGGTGCCTTCATTGAGCCTGGTCCTGCCTCCAGAGCACAAGTTATTTTTTGTTAATGTATTCCTTTGCAATTAAGTCATTCTTATCACAGGTATTGTTTAGTCTTCACAACCAATAAATTAAGTGGCATCGTTTCCATTTTATTGATGAAGAAACTAAGGCTTGCCATGGTTTAAGTTATGTGTTCCCCACAGTAAGGACAAACATTTTCAAGTCTCCTGATGTCAAGTTCTCTTCCTTGCATACCACTAATCAATGGCTATGTGTACTATATCCCAAGCTGGAACTAGTATCAATTATGTGCTATTGAGAATTCAGAGCACTGTGACTTGATTCTTGCTATTCTGGTACTTACAACCAGTTAGCCAGAATTAAGAGATAAAGAAGGGCTGGATGATAGGTGTACAATACCTATCGGTTCACTGATGTACTCAACAGATGTTTCTTGAGTAATCATGTGCCAGTCACTAGGATAGGAGTAGAGGGACACAAAGTTGAAAAGCACACAACTCTATTCTCAAGGGACTTCACTGCTCAAAACTATTCAGTGGTTTTCTATTGCTTTCAATGGAAAGGATTTTTGGTCAAATCCAAAATCCTCAATGTGGCCCACAAGGATGTTGGAGATCTGATCTTTGTTCCTTTTTCTAACTTCACTCTGCTGTAGTGACAGCAGGCTTCTTCCAATTCCTTGATTAGGCTAAACCTCTTTGTTTCCCTGAGGCCTCTGCACCCCAGGATGGCTTCATAGAAGAAAGTCAGTTGAAGGCCTCCCTGGTGGCTCAACGGGTTAAGTCTCAGCCTATGAAGCTATCTGAAGCCACTGCAGCACGAGTTTGATCCCTGGCCAGGGAGACCAGGAAGATTCCCACATGGCGCAGCAGACCTCTCCTGCCTCACCCACTGCTCCCCTTCGGCAGTGTGCTTCAGTCATTCTGCCTGTTATGCTCCCCACTCTGTCTCTGGTGAATCTTCTCATCACCCGCAACTCTGACCTATACCCTAGTTCTTGTATGCATAAGTAAATAAATCTTAAAAAAAAAAAAAAGGTCAATTGAGCTGTGTCTTGAAGATTTCCAGGCAGAAGTGAAGGGGGAAGAAACAGAATTCCAGTTGGAAGTGTTTGAGTCCTAGTGAATAAGAATGTCTGGGAAAAGTTTCATAGAAAAGGCAAAGTGTTCTTTGTACATAACTAACAGTCAATAACTATTAAATGGAGCTGGGTTGGGAAGAGTAGGAGTGGGCAAACTGTGACAAAAATAAAAGGGAGAGCGTGGAGTGAGAGCAGGACCACATTAGCAAAGCCGCAGAAGCTAAACTTATCTTAGCATAATGAGGGGCAGAGAAACCATCTCAAAGGCAGAATGTGGTGGTGGGGCAGGGAGATATGGGAGAGCAGATGCTTTATGGGATGGAATGGGGGATCTGAACTCCAGTTGCTTCGTGGTTGCTTGCTTTGTGAACTGGCCAAGTCACCACTTATCTCTGGGCCTCAGAATGTGTGAGGACATTAGATAGGTAATCTCTAAATTTCTCCTTTCCAGGTGAAATGTACTCCTTAAAGTTCAGGTGTTAATGGAGAGTTGCAGAAGCCAGGCTGGATACAAGGCCCTGGAAAAGAGGAGGAAATCTGACAAAGAGAGAATGAAGCAGGGTGCTAGCATCAGAAGCCTCTGCAGCCAGGCAGTGGAGAAGGACTAGAGGCTGGAGGGGAAGCAAGGCTGAGTGTCTTTCCAGGAGAGGGACTGGAGAGGAGGCCTGTGCCTTGGAGTCATGGTGTCCCACCAGGACCAATTTAACCCCCAATGGAATTTTCTAAGGCAACTTGACCTTTCCTCACTCTACCCTGATGTCAAGTTCTCTGTGGTGTCTGCCTTCAGGGGAGAAGGGTGCTGCAGCCACTAAAACTGAGGGCTAGTTTCAAAGAATACAGGAGGAGGGGAAGGAACTGGAGGGGCTTTTCAGATAGTCCAAGTGACAAGATAAGCCCTTTACTGGTTTTTTTTTTCTCTAATGACCCCCATTCTGCCCCATGGATGTCATGTCTCTCTCTCTCTCTCTCTCTCTCTCTCTCTCTCTCTCTCTCTCTCTCTCTCTCTCTCTCTCTCTCTGTCTCTCTCCCTGTTTTTGGGGAGGGGGGAGCAAGGCAAGAGAGGTGGGAAGAGACTTCTTTTTTTCCTCAGAATTACAGTTCACAAACTATTCAGTAAACTGACCGGCCTCAACCTCCCCTTCAACGGCCTAATCTAAGGGGTGGATCTATGTGTTTTGTTGCTTGTCAGAAACAATCGCCTCGCGGCCCATTACATTTACAGCACGTCGCCCTTTAATTGGTGTAACACGCTGAGGCCTGAAAGGAGGAGAGGCCCACAAAAGCACCCGTGAATGAGCCTTGACTCACACAAAAACACTCTGCAGAAGTTCAGAGCTGGCCACTAACAAGGAGGTAGGGAGTTAGTTTGAAAAGGGGGTGAAGTTCAGAAATGTGTCACCTTGAGGAGCCTCCCATCAAAGCAATGGTCGCATTGACAAGCTGCAAAGAAAAAAAGTTAAACCTTCAGGGCTGCGGACTTGCCTGCTGGATTTATTCTTTTTAAACTTGAGGAGGGGGCAGGAGAGGGGAGAGTCTTTTTCTTCTCCTCTTCCCCACCCTTGTCTCTCTGCTCCCCTTATTTACTTCAGAGAGTCTTGAAGAAGTCGGCCTGAGAAAATACACCTCCCACCCCCCTGCTAAGATACACTATTTAAAAAAATGTATAAAAAGTCAAGCTGAATGCGGCTGTCTAGGCCTCTGAAGCTGATTTCAACATCCGTGGGAATAGTGTTTTGTCATTGCCTTCTTGTCTTCCCCCATTTTCTAAAGCGACTCTCCTTGTCCCAGGGCTGGGAGCGCTGCGGCCTGGGTGCGGATGGGTGGGCCTTGAGTCGTTGCTCCGGATTCTGTGTGAGTGAGGGCGCGCGTGCGGGTGCCACCGCGCAGAGGGGACTGGTATGAGCCACACTAAAGTGTTTGGGAGTAGTCATCACGCCCACGTGGGTCCGGCTCTACTGAGTCTCATTTGCGGTGATCCTGTCCCTGCCCAGCGGAGGGTACCCAGTTTTCCCTCCTCCTGCAGGTAATGGGCCAACCGGGTGTCCAGGCTCAAGTTCAGTTTGCAAAACAAGGCGTCCCTAAAAGAAGAAACTAGCCCTCGTGGTGGAGAACCAGGGGAACCAGGTCACACCTTCCATTCCACCGCCCGCGGCAGTCACCTGTTTGGTTCCTCTGGCGCACTTTTCTCGCTCCGGTTGTCCGGGACGACCCCGTGGTGGTAGTGGGGTCGAACTCTCTCGGCACCTTCCCGTGCACCCTGCCCCTGGTCTTCCTCGACAGGGGCTCCCACACACACACACACCTGCGTCCAGGTGGACAACACTTCGTCTATTTCCCGGGTATGCGCCGGAGTGCCCAGGGGCACCCTCTTTGGCTCGCCCCTCCCGGTCTTTGTCTGGCGACCGGACCCCCGCCCCTCGCGCTGCTCCTGTGAACCGGCTGCCCCGTGCGAAGGCGGGGGCGCTTTTCAATGCAGCGCCGCAGCTCCCTCCAGATTTGTAATCCGCCAAAAAGCCGCTGATTGCTGCAATCGTTACTTTTCATTAAAAAAACTTAGAAGCAATTTGGGAGAACCCTTCTCAATGAATACATTTACCCCCGAACGGTCTTTATTCTCCGCCTCCACTTGATGAGTTTCTCTGGCACGAATCCGTTCTTACAGGCACAGAATGGGCAATCCCTTGATCCCCGTCAATTGTCATCCCGAGTCGGGGCCACTTTGACCGCCAATAGTGGGGAAGTCAGAGCTAATCCTCAGAAGGAATCACGGGAAAAGAAAAGCAACAATAACCAAGTCAAGCGTAAAAAATGAAAGAGAAATCTCTATTATCACTCACTACATTTCCCAGCTATGTACTGAAAAAATCAGCTCGCTTGTCATTCGAGTCAGACACCCGCACAAGAATATGGGGTCGTGGTGGGTTGGTAGACTCACACGACGTAAGGAGAGATATTTGAGAGCGAAAGGCCTCTCTTCTGGCTCTGCCAAATCCCCCTCACATCCGCCATAACCATTAAATACAGACTGACTTTATTCTGTATGGGGAGGCCCAGGGGTGGGTGGTGAGGGAGCCCCCAGCTGTGCAAGGATACAAAAAAAATCCCTGGAGAGAGGGATGGGGGTGGGGTGTCGGTGCTAAAGAAAGCGCCCCTGGGGGAACCTCCGCTAGCAGCTCTGCCTGAGGCTAGACCGGCGTCCCGCGCCGCCTGGGCTCGAGCTCTGCCCTACACGCACCAACCCCGCGGCCCCGCGGGGTAGCAGCCTCGCGCGGGTCTTCGTGCTCGCGCAGGTGAGCGGCGCACGCGCGCACCGAGGGTCGGTAGGTCGCCAGCTCTGCTCCCCATATCTGTAGAGATAAAGCGGGGACCCGGGCGCTGTCAGTTGGGGGTGGGGTGTGAGAGGCCCGCGGGGCCGGGGGAGCAGACACAACGAGACCTGTGAGAGTGTGCAGACAGTGCCACTTTCCACGCTGACACCTACGATTATCTGACATGGGCCTTGATTCCTTTATGCCGCAGCCAAGTGAGGGGCAAAGTTAGTTCTAAAGAGACCGACGTAAGGCGGGACGAAGGACCGGATCCCAGGCTCCGCCGTGGCGTCTCCGGTAGGGGTTGCCGGAGCAGCCACGCATCTCTCCCTCCCTGCCTCTCTCCAGGGTAGAAAGTTCGAAGTCTGCACTGCTCTGGGCTCACGGCCCGAGTCCTCCCCAACACCGGACTTGGGAGGCCCCAGGAGGAACTCTACCTCGCACAGAGAAACTGCCTCCGCTGGAGTGCAAACGCGCAGTGGTTGCTCCGGCAGAGGCCTTTCCGCTTTTCTCGTTACGTGACAAGCCGGGATGAGAGAATGCGGTTTTGGCTGCTTTCATTTTCCCCGGGTGGGTTACGGAAATCTCCAGCGGCCGAGAGATGAGGCTGCTCTTCTAGGTCGCTTTAGGGCCACGTGCTACACGAAGGCGTTTCCATCTGCAGCTCTTCCAGACCCTCCTCCCGCCAGCCTGTGAGGCGCGGTAGACACGGGCGACTCGGACTCCTGCCCCTCCCAGCACCCCAATCTCTGGTGGAGCGGCGGGGCCTCGGGAGGCTGCGCTCAGCTCCTGTCTGGGCACCCACACTCGTGCAGCCTGTTGCTCTTATTACACCATTCTCAGCCCCCTCCCCACCAGACACACACACATCACAAACTGAATACACGCTATCACATGAGTATACATTACATACCCCACATACACCATTTACGCCAACGTTTTCACACTTGTACGCGCACCTGCAGCAAAACCACGTTCACAGCAACAAGCTTATGAAACATACATTTACACAAGATCTGGACTCACCCGCACACACATAGTCGCACAGACCCTCGCGCATTCCTGTGCACCTAGGCACACACTGTACTCGCGCACCAGGCAGTGCACAAACACAAGCCCTTGGGCGTTCACAGACTGACGCTGTCCTGAATGGCAGGGCCAGCAGGGGAACTAGAGGAAGCCATCTAGGTGTGTGTGAGTTTGTGTGCACGTGTGGGTGTGTGTAGGGGAGTTGGGGGTGGGGTGGAGTCAGGAGTGATCACAGATTTTGACCCTGGGAGTCTGGCTGCCCCCCCTGAATCCTAGCTCAGGATTTTACCGGGAGCTTCCTGCCAGGCCTGGGCTCAAGGTCTTTGCGGTGCTGGCTCTTCTTACCCCCGAGGCGCTGCACCAGAGCTGGGGGCTCCCCAGGCCTTCACAGGGACCAGGCCAGAGCCCTCCTCAAAGACTGAACCGGGGGAATCGCTCGCTACGGCACCAGACACCAGCTCATGAGCCTCCTAAAAGGAGTGGGCGAACCGCCCTCCTGTGGCGTGGGATGTGGAAGTGGGATGGCCAGAAAAGTGGGGGGGGGGGGAATCCTACCTTACTGGTTCCATCCCCACCCAGGTTGACTAGGCCCCGGAGGTTGGCAGGGACAGTGGGGGTGGGGGTTAAGGTGAGCTAGGAGGTGATAATCTCTATGAAGCGACAAGAGCATTTACCCAACCCCAGATTTACATAAGCGCGGATCTCCGCTTGGTCCGCGATCCGGAAGGGGTGCTTGCAGAGAGGGCGACATTCTGCAATCCTAATTAGTGATTTTTGTCCCCTTGTTACTGGGCTCAGCATCTCATGCAAATGAACTCTTCATTTCAGCCACATTACCCCAGCTCCAGAATTAACTGACTCTTATCTTTAATGATATGCCGCTGAAGTTCTCCGAGCCCGGCTAGCTTTTTATCTTGATTACTCTAATCAATAAGAAATGATAGAGTAGAATTATAAACTCTATTGGCTTTTAAATGTTGCCGACAAGCCCTCTAGATGCCATTCCCGTTCATTGTTATTTATTAAAATGATCCTCAGCCTAACAACGGATGCAAATAGAGAAGAGAACAAGAATTAGACTTGGGTTTCTTCCCAGTCAGTCCCTAACACATTCCCCCCCCACACACACCCCCACTCCTCCCCAGGGAAGATTCATTGCTGTTTGGGCTTGATGATAGAAACATATATTTTTTAAACTCTAAAAGAAAATTGTTCTTTTGAAGGTGCTAAACAAGCAAACAAAAAATCAAATTAAGAAACACCAGATTCCCCACCCCATCCTGATATCTCAAAGATAAAAGCTTTGAAATAGGGACTTTGAGACACAGAATATCCAGTTCTGGGAATTAATCAAATCTGTAACACCCACACCTCCACTTCACCGATACCCACCCCTAACACACAGACTTTTGCATCCCAGTATCTCTGGACGTTTGAATATGTGTGTATAATTTCAGACAGTTAGAACTGAGGAAATGCAGTTTCCCCCACTAAGGTGTCGTGAGAAAAATAGGGCTCTCTTCCTGTTTGCTGCCAATAACTCCAACTCTAGCTCAGGAGCCCTGATAGTTGCCCCAGGCGTCAAAGCACGTCAAGCACTCAGCACCAGGTGGGCTGAGACCAAGAACCCATCCTTCCACCACACCCCACAATTCACATCTATCCTAGGTCTGGGACCCGCGTGACTCTCGCGGCTGCACCCTCATAGGCCCAATATGCGCAGGCCTGCCTGTTTCCCAAGGAGCGAAAAAGAAGGTGAGGAACACTTATTTTTTTACCGTCAGCTCACTGAGAGTGAAAAGTGTTTGTTTGTGGGTGAGAAACATCCCTCTTCACCCACTACCGGCAATAACCCTCCCCTTAACCCCGGGGCTCCTGATGGGGTGGGAGCTTTCTGTGCGCCCCAGGAGGGCAGGGGTTGCTGAGAACGCCGGCTGCCATCACTCATTCAGAATCTTGAACGTATGTTGTAGCTTTCGTTTAGATACAATAAAAAATCTATCAAGAACCTACCCTGCACCAGGCACTTTGTCAGGAGCACAGCCATGCTCTGAGGAGCCAAGCACCTTTCCGTAGCTCTCTCGACCCTCTACCCCCTCCGCACTTTGGATGAATTCTGAAGATCCGTGACATCTGCAGATCCGTGACAACCAAAGCTCCGAAAGCGCGCAAGCAGGAGGCGCGCAAACACACACACACGCACAACTCGGCCTGCTCCTGCCGAGCAACCCCGCGGGGCGCACGACCAAAGTCTAGCCGCCTGTACGCACAGCTCTATACGCCCGCCGCTTGGCGACCGGTCCCCAGACAGCTTTGGGGCCCCGTCAACCCCCGTAGCTGCGAATTCTGTCCTCGCCCCTTGTCCCTTTACACAGCCTGGGCGCGACGCGGCACCCTGGCCCGACCAGGAGGGGACGCTGCGTGCTTTGTCTGGCAAACGGGCACTCGGCTGCAGAACCGGTAACCAGCAATCAGGAACCTGCGGACGCACCCGCGAGGGACTGCGCTTGGGGAGCAAAAGGGGTTCGAACGCAGACTCAATTCCACTCAGGCCGCGGTGGATACGTGGAAGAAGTTGGAAATCGCAGGCAGGCCTAGCCTTTTTCCCCCCCCCCCTTTACTGACACGTGGGGGGATGGGCTGAATGTATCAAAATCATGTAAAATTTTTGTTCTTAGCAACATCCTTGTTATTAGGAATGATGACTAAACCGCCAGGATTATTCTGGACTGTAAGTTATCAAGAGCCCACTAATTTCACATTAAAGCCCATTGACTGCAACGGCGTGATTGAAGGGTTTTTAACAATTAACATAATCAGAAAATGAGCTGAGATAATTTTTATTCAACTCATTACTTTTTAATCATGTATTTCTTTTAATTAATATCTTCTCCACGAACATAACACAAAGCGGAGCCCCAGTGCTGGCCCAAGCCAGCCTGCGGGACTGAATTTGACACAGCCAAACATTTCACCAGCCGTATTCATTGCATTTCTATTGTGGTGTGGGTGAAATAGAAAAATCTTGTCCAAAAGTCACCATGTTGTTTTGAAACACAATTTAAAGGAGGGGTGGGGGGGGGGACTCTTGGGAGCGCGCAAGCCATACACTTTTAATTCAACTTGACTTTTATATTTGGATGCTTCTCTGGGTTTGCAGCCAGAGGGATACAAATGGGGAGGAAGAAACAGGAGCAAGAGCAACAAGAAAAGGCTTTTGAAGATGAATGTCCCATTCCGGATTCAGGAAAAAAAAAAAAAAAAAGATTTGGCTGACCGCGCCTACTCTACGGACCTCTGAGGAGGTGGGAGGACTTGGGAAGGTGTCCGGCTGCAGAGGGGCATACCTGCCCTCAGGCCCCTGATCTCCGCCCCGGCGCACCAGTCTGGTGGAGGCTGCTAGGACCCAGATGTTCCTCTCCCGCCACCCCACAACCCAATCTCCTAGGCTCGGACCCGCGCCGGGCTAAGTAGCTCCACTCCCCCTCTCTTCCGGGAGTGGGAGGCGACCTGCAGATCTGCAGATCGGTCAGGATCCTGCATCACCGCCGCAGCCACTGTGCGCGCTGTCCAGGAATTTGAGCTGCAGTCTTCATGTTGTGACCTCACAGGGTGCCCAACACTTTCTGGTATCCCCAATCCGGAGACTTGGTTCAACTCAAATACCTCCAGGGGGTTGGTGAACAGGCATATCTAGCGTCAGAGAGGGCTCCAGCTTCCCCTTCTAAGGGGGCGGTCCTCTTTTCACTGGAGTGACTAAAATCGAGGGCTTGGGGCACATCTCGCCTGTGGCCAGACTTAGGCTTCTCTGACATTTCCTCAAAAGGACTATTTCTGGGCTAAGATCTCTTGGCCTGTGGGAGCCGCATCAGCCTCAGAAAAAAGAAACAAAGCCGACCCCTGGTGGAAGAAAACGAAACTTAAGGATATTAGGACGGTTTGGGGGAGCTGTGCGCCCAAATGTCTGTACAAGGGAGAGGATGGGGGAGAAGGAAGGGAGAGAAGCTTGGAAAGGATATGTTGTTAAAAAAATGAGAAAGAAAAAGGAAGTTTGGACGGGGAGCATCACACAGCAGCAGGTGGAATTCAAGTGGGAGAGAATGGGACTCAGAGAAGCCTTACCCTTTTGGGCCTTGGGGTCAAGGATGCATCCTCAGAGCTTGTGGCCTAGCCAGTGTCAGGGGTCAGAGAGGAATGGCTGGTTTCTTCTCTTCATTCCCAGTGGAAGAGAAAGAAATCTAGAAATGCAATGATCACCCAGAACAGAAGAAAGTGTCTGTTGGACTCTGGCAGTCACTGCCTGCCTGCCCCAGAGAGCAAACAGATTCCAGAATCTTCTTTCTTTTTCCCCTAAACAAATCTCTGCCTCTCTCTATTCTGATCGCTGAGTCTTAGCTAAGTAATGGTAACTAATTAAAAAATCCAAAGTACCAAGGGGATAGCAGCTTAGAATGCAAGTCCCATTCCTCTCTAGTTTTTATTTGTTATTTAATTTTAAGGAGCACGATATTTGTACCCAGGGGATAGCGGTTTTTCAAGAACTCGAGCAAAACAGTGAAGGGAGAAGAGAGCCACTATGCTGAAGCCTCTGCTGATGTCCAGGGCCAAACACTTAACCAAAAAGAAGAAAAGGTGACATCAAAAAATAGATTTCAGGCCTCCCTGGTGGCACAACAAGTTAAGTCTCAACACTGTGAAGCTATCTGCAGTCACTGCAGCATGAGTTCAGCCAGGTCAAGGAACTTCCCACATGGTGCAGCAGACCTCTCCTGTCACCGGCTGCTCTCTTCAGCAGTGTATTTCAGTAGGTCCGCCTGTTTTGGTCCCCATTCTGTCTCTGGTGAATCCTCTCACCACCCCACACCTCTGGCCTCCACCCCAGTTCTCAAATGCATAAATAAATAAATATTTCAAAATAAATAGATTTTACTAATGAGCAAGTCACTGTTTACCCAGAGTGAACACAACAGGTTAATCAAGGAAGTGCAGGGTGGCATTTGTTTCCCTGAGCTCTTTTCAAAGCCTTTCTTGAATCTACTATCCAAGGTGAGCCTTAGTGTTACTCCCTCATCTTTTTTATTCTCCTATGTGTACTGATGTTATGTGGGATTTACTTTGATAGGGGACTAGGAAGGAAGGGAAGGGCGCCATACCTGCTATAGGACTCTGGATATATTACCTAGCATAGGCTGCACATGCAAACTATATGACTAATGATCTGGTTTCTTTAACTAAAACTTTTGCTTTAAACTGAGATTCTTGCCCTCATGATGCCCGAAGGCATGCTGGACATTGACACCATCAGATGTACCAGCATCATGGTAACTAGGAGTCTGAGAAGAAGTTCTGGGGGCTGAATGTGACAAACACCGGGAACATCAACTGTGATGGGCTGTTCTGGTGGCCTGTTTGCTCATGACTGTTTTTGTCTAACCCATTATAAAAATGCCAGCTCGAGAGGGCAGAACAGTTTCTTCAGGGGTCACACTTAGCATTCTCTCAGATCACTGGCCAGAGACCTGAAAAATAGAAGTGCTTATAGATTCAATTCCTATCTCTGCTTATTGGCTTTTGGTAGTGACAGACAGTAGAACCTGGCCTATTCTGGTAACACTTTCACATACCCTATCTCACTCGCACAGATGACATGCCAGAAACATTCTCTTTTCTCTGTAATCTACCCTTCTTCTCTCCCACCACCTGTTTACTGGAAGTTTAACTCCTTAATGGTAAAAATCAAATGCCACTCTTCCATAAAGACTTCTCTGTTATTTTCACTCCTTTTAAATTCCTTTCATATAATAACTTACCTTTTAATTTTTTTCCATCATAGCTACCTCATAAGGTAGTTATTTGTATACAATTTTTCCCCTACCACTTTGTAAGTGCCTGGAGCTAGTATTGGCCAATACACTGAATTCAGAACTTTGCTTTGGTGAGTTCTAAGGAAATGGTTGTTGAATTGTTGACTGGCTTCTATGATTCAGAGTTTGGGTTTATAAACCAAGCCCAGGAGCAGAGTGGTTCTGGCCTGGTCTTTCTGGAAACTGGTATGAATCACAGCCACTCCTTGGCAGCTGAGAACAACCTTTGCTGAGGGGAGTGATGAAGATGCTGTTGGAAGCTGAGTTTGAGTGTCTAATAGGAAGTAAAATCCATATGTTGTGCCTGTGATCCTCTAATACAAGTGTTAAATGCATGGGAGGGGCTGGTGGTGGAGGCAAACATGCAGAGAGCACAGTTGTTGGGAAATCTGCTTTGAGAAAAAATGTCAGGAGGATCAGCTTGGTCTTGGATAGAGAACAAATGATAGCCTCTTCCTCCACCTCCTCCTTCACCAATAGTGGCGCGGCAGACCTCTCCTGCCTCGCCCGCTGCTCCCCTCAGCAGTGTATTTCTGATCTGCCTGTTCTGCTCCCCGCTCCGTCTCTGGTGAACCCTCTCGCCGCCCCACGCCTCTGGCCTGTACCCCAGCTTGTATGTATAAATAAAAAATAAATATTAAAAAAAAAACAACAAAAAAAAACCCATAGTATTCAGTGGAAAATATCAAACCTGAATAACATGTCACATTATATAGCATGCCATGCTTTTCTTTTCTATGGCTGTTTTTTATTGTGAAAGTTTCCTACCACATACAAAAGTAGTGTACAGTAATCCCCAGAGCCCACCGCTCAGTTCCAAGAAACATCAAATTTTGTCTTCTCGTTTTATAACTCCCTCTTGGTTTGGCTAGGATATCTTAAAATGAACCCCAGACAGTAAATGCTATTCCACCCTTAAATATTTCATTACACGTCTCAAGAAATGACATCTCATGGTCACAATGGCAATATCACACCTACTGAAAAATAATTCTCTTAGATGATATATGTCCAGTCTATATTAACATTTCCCTAATTGTCTAAAAGAATTTAACAACTGGTTTGTTTGCATCAAGATCCAAACAATGTACACTTGCATTTGGTTGTGTGGCTCCTAAATCTTTAAAGAATATTGTTGTTGTTATAGCTTTTAAGTCTTTTAACATTGTTTACTATAGTCTCTCCTTTCTCCCCCACCCTCCTTTCTTTTCACACAATGTTCACTCTTTTTAGAAACCCAGGTCAGTTGTCCTGAGGAATGTTCTACATTCTGGATTTGCCTGCTTACTTCCTTATGGTATCACTTGCAGAGATTTCCTGTGTCAGTAAACTGGAGATTTAACTTGTTTTTCCTTCTTCTGAAGACTACAAGTAAGATCTAAATATTTTAGTAAATGCAGGGCTTTTTTTCTCTTTTCAGTTTTAGGACAAAATACTTCTGAGGTGAATTTCATATTACAGCAAATTAGAAGGCCTATACATCTTATTTTGTTTTGAAAGCTCAAATTTTTCAGTGGGTTCAGGGGATGTCAGCCTAGTATCTCATTGTAAAACTCCCATCACCCTCTGATCATTGTTTGAATCAGGTATTTCATTAAGAATCAGCATAACATTCTTTTCAAAGCACATCTTAGTGTTAATCTTTTTTTTTTTTTTTTGCACCTGTGATAAGCATCATTTCTTGTATAATGTAGAGAGGAGTGACAGAGAAGTCAAGTCTTGATTCCTGACTCCAAATTCTTTTCTGACAGGGAACATCACAAATAATGCTTCTGGTGTCTTGTCATTTGGAATCCAAAGGTACTTTTAAAAATGGGCTCATGGGCCTCCATGGTGGCCTAAAGGTTAAATCTTAGGGTTATCATGCTATCACAGCTTCGACCTGACTTCGATACCCTGGCCAGGGAGCTAACCCACATGGCACAGCAGACCTCTCTTGTCTCACCTGCTGCTCTCCTCAGCAGTGTATTTCAGTAGATCTGCCTGTTCTGCTCCCCACTGTCTTTGGTGAATCCTCTTGCCCCCAACATCTCTAGCCTACACCCAGTTCTTCTATGCATAAGTAATTTTAAAAAATCTTAAAAAATAAAACTGGGCTTAAAGTTTCAAAGTAATAGATCTTGAGAATTAATCAGTTTGTGTCACTCCAGTCTGGATTAAACCAGAGACAAGAAATTTTTTGGTTGGTTAGGAACATCTAAAGCCCAGACCATCTTCATTATTTGAGTTAATTTTTTGTTTGCATAATTTTGGCCAGAAAAAGCTACAGGACACTCCTCTTAGTAACATTCTGCTCCCTGGTGCTGGACTGCTTACAGTAAGGGTTGTGCTCAGCTGCAACTAAAAGAAACGCCGTTTCTAGGGGCGAAAACAAGTAGGATTTTCCCCTCACATAACAAGCAGGCCAGGATAGCAGTTGCTGACTTTGCTGGGGCAGCTTGATAATGACAGGCAGATTTGTCTCATAAGCTTTTCTTTCTGATCTCAAGATAACAGCTGCCTCTCCAAACATCATGGCTGCACTGAAGACAGAGGAAAGGGACTCAAGAAAGGGCTAAGTCAGCTACACCTTTCCTGTCAATAAAGAAAAATGTCTTATCAGAAACCCCCTGCCAGTTTTCTCTTGGTCAGATATGGAATCCTGAAGTGCTAAAGAGGTGGGGAAGCGTCATGGGTCTTGCAAACCCCTATGGCAGTAACAAGGAGCAGTGGGTATAAGGCATAAATGAAATTCTGACCCACCTACAACAATCCCATCCTTTTTTGCTCTCTGATACACACACACTTTCATGAAAGCCCCTCAGCCATTCATTCTGCAGGAGGCTAATAAGGGTGTCTTCAAAAAATCCCTTTGACCAAAAGAATCGATAATTAGACAAAGACTGGTCCCAAACTCCAGGAGGGAATGAGTAACCTTGGCTACTCACTAAGGTAGTTGAAATTGATTTTTACTAGTCTCAGAATTTTCTGGTTGGCTTAAGGATATGAAAGATGTTGGACTGGGGTTGGGGTGAGAGTGAGAGATGGGGAAGTTCTGCAAAATACACAGTGCAAGCCGCAGCCCTGAGAGCAGAGGGCTCCACTGCAGAAGTCATCTTGTAAGAGGGTGGTCCTCAAGAAAAGGGAGTGTCCCATATTCCCTACTCCACCCAAGGGAGGGTGTAGCTGATCAGGAAAGCTAAGAAGCTGGAGAAGAAGAGAGGGGAAAAAAAAAGGAGCAGAGAGAAATGTGAAGAAGCTGCACTGGCTTGAACTGTTTGAAACAGATGTGGGTGAGAGACCCGTGGAGAAGTTAACAATGGCAACGTTGATCATGAATTTGATTTTGTTCTTTTCTTCCCAGAATTGTCTGGCTGTTTCTGACCCTTTTCTATGGGTCCCTGCTGAAAGGTGCTTTAGACTTGTGGCAGGCTTTTGGGCCTTGCTTTGGGCCAATCCCATTTGGGTGGACTTTTGTCCACGAGGTGATGGGTAACTGGGTGCTTAGTTTAGAATTTACATTCTTTGTCTTTTCTGTATTATTACACGAATTATATTAAAGTTTCTTTTCACTAAAGGTCTTACATGTTTTGTCTTGATGGGGTGGATGGCAGAATCTATTTCAAATAGGCAGGTTTGGGGGTTCTGGGGTGCCCCTCTCCCTGCCCAAAAACAACCTCCCTAATTAGCTCTGACCAAAAATGCATGCTGCTTATGACTTTTAAAAGTGGAAAAATTTCTTTAAGAACGAACAAAATCTTATCATCATCATAGTTAGTGATGTTAAAAGTCAACTAGTCTGGAGAAGTAACATTAACAGTCTTTCAAAGTATAAAGACCTGGAAGAAAAATGTCATCGTTATTTAATTTAAATGAAATTCAGATTTTTTACCTTCAGGGGCCAGGGGTGAAAAATCAGTCTTATTGTTTCCAGAAATACAGCCAAGATCTGGTTAGACCATTAAAAAAGGACTTTGGTCAAGGCAAAACAGCAAAAGGCATGATAAAATGGAAATGAACAGCTGAGACACAATTTTATCCACAAGTAAAGACTCATGCCATTAGTCAGAGACCCAGGTAAATAAATCTTCTGTAAATTAGACTGGGTGGATGAAGCCTAGTAGGTACCTAGAGCTACTGAAAACCCCTGGGGGGGGGGGGGGCAAACACAGAGAGGGAGGAGAGATAAAGCAGAAAGGAGGGAGGGAGGGAAGCTGAATCTCCCTCTTTAGGTTCTGACCAGAGCTCTAGTTTTCTACCTGAACTCTCTCGCCACTCACTCAGAGGACTGACGGCCAAAATAACCTCCCCGTTCAGGTGAGAAGTGTATTCATAACACGGGGTCTGATCATTGCAGACCCTAGCAGGATATTCACATTAAAATAGAAGACAGTTGTCCCACGGCCCCCAACATTCATACACAACTGGGAAACAGAGAATCATGGCTGGGAGGGGGGTACTCTGGAAATGCAGTGTCCATACAAGGGCCATTATTTCTCTTCTGAGTGAAAAAAGGTGTCTGAAGAGAAGTGAGAGAAAACAATGAGTGGGAATGAGCAAAAGGGTAATGCGCCTTTTCCAAGCAGGAGTAGGGACTTCATCACAAAGACAGTCACATAAGCATTTCTTAGCAGGCACTCCAGGCCCTCTGCTTCTGAGAGCCCCCAGGGAATATTGCCTTTGCCCTTAGAACTCCTGCCTGAAATGTCACCAGAAAGCCACGTACACAGTCTTGAAAAGAAAAGCTTTACTGGGGGCCAATTGCCAGGCAGGACCCTGAGAGGAGGGCAGAGAGAGAACCACCCCGGGAGAAAGCACGAGTGGTTTTTATATCCATAGGTAGTAGGGGGAGGGATAGGCTGCAGCCAACAAGGAATTTTGGGATAAGGGCCTGTGACCTTTAATGGTCAAGACAGGCAAGGTGGGTTTCTAGGACAGGTGGGTGTGTTTCTAGGGTAGGCAGAGTGGGTTTCTTTAGGGCTAAAACCATCTGCTGCTTCCTTGATTGTAACAGTCAGGGTGCCCTTGACATGTCCTTGTCCAGACCAGTGTCTCTTGCCCGACCCTAACACTGCCATGCTGGGGTACTGATCTTTTTCCTCAGATGTGCTCTGATGATGTGTCCCATGGATTCCCACCAGAGTCCTTGTCCTTCTCATGTCATTGACAAATCCCTGATGTTGTTGCCTGCAGAGTCACTGACATTGTTATCAGAAAGACTGAGGGATTCTCTGGGAACCCCAAACCTTATACACATTCTGAATGGGTTCTGCCATCGGCTGCCTAAAGACAAAACATATTCTTAGTGTGTCAACAGAAAAGAACTTTAAATGAATTAGTGTGCAATAGAAAAGAGTTTAGTTTCATAATGAAACACCCAAAGTACCCATTCCCTGGTGGGTAAATGCCCAGCCAAATAGAGTGGCACAAAGCAGGGCCACTGAAGCCAAAAAGCTTGCCACAAATCTAAGGCACCTTCTGGTGGGGACCCATAGGCACCTTCTGGAAGGGACCAGGCAATTCTGGAAGGAAAAGAACAAAATATAAATACAAGTTAAAAAAAAAGTCTGTTATTGTCAGCCTCCCCATGGGTGTCTTACCCATCTCTCTTCTAAGTGTCTATTTTCATGTACCGCAAGTCCCTGGTGCATGTCCAAGGACAAGAAACAAGCTCGGCTTCTACTTCACATGTCTCTCTGCTCCACGTGCCTCCTCCAGGTCTTCTCCCCTCTCCAAGTCCTTTTTAGCTTCACCTAGACATTCATCTCCACCCTTCAATAGGTGGCACAGGGAACATGGAGCCTCCTTAGTTTAGATTACACTGTTAGAATACTGTTGCCCTGGGAACTCATGTTCTTCTTTCTCAGACAGCATAATTTAAAAAATAAGATTACATCTTTCAGTTCTTGTTGGCTCTAGCTCTTCCTGGCTTAGGTCTTTTTTGCTCAGGAGTCTAAGGGCCTGCACTTGGGAAGTAAGTCCCTGCCAGACTTCTGAGTATGCCCCAAATCATCTCTTTTCTCTGACATTTTTCTCTTTTCCCATTCCTTTGTCCTTGAGCCAAATGTCAAGCCCCTGCCCAAAGGAGTCCATTATTTCTCAGCAAACCCTTGGGTTTTTCAAGCTCCAGACCGAAGTAGGCTACTTCTATCTCCCCAGCTTCATCAGACTCAGATGTGTGAGCCGGAGCCCACCTCCACCAGTCATCCACAGGGCCTCTGTTACGTATACTTTGTTGCTTCACTACCTTTCTGGTTTTTTACTACTAGGTAGGTCCTCAGAAAAAGTTATTACTAAGCCTAAAACCAGTGCCATGCATATAAAATACATTGAAAAATGAAGGAAAAAAGCAATAGATGAAGTGATATGAAAATATTCATCAAAACAGTATAACAGCATTCATTTAAAATGTTTAAGAAATATCACTGAATTTAAAAATTATGGCACCTATACAACATATTTTGATATTACCTTTAAATAATTTGACCCTCTTATTTGGATAAGTAAATTGAAGTTCAAAGAGATTAAATATCTACAGTCATATAGTTGATTAGTGGAAGGGGTAAATTAAATAAAATTGGTTACAAGTGGAATATATGCATGGGAATTTGCATAAATGTATTTATAGAATAAGTTCACATATCTGCTTTGCAGAGGTGAAGAATGCTTTGTTGTTAGTCATCTTGAACTCTAGTTGTTAACGATCAATGAGAAATAACTGAGTTCGAGTTTGAGCATTTCCCTCCCACCCCTGACCCTTAACAAATCAGCGCAATGCCCTCAACTGTGTCCAAAAAACTTTCCTTAAAGGTCAAGAAAATGATAATCACAAAGAAATGGAGTGCTTCTAATTTTACTCTAGCAAACAAAGCAATTTCAACTCATTAGCTTATACAGTTTATGTACAAATTTATACAGTTTACCAGCTTTGTCAGATGGCTCTGGAATGTGAGTGCTGGATGTGGGATCTTGGAACAGAGATGAATCCAGGCAAACAGCAATCAATGAAGTAGAGGTTTGCAATGATTTGGTTAATTTGAACTCTTAGGTAGTTTGTCTGGGTAATACTGACCCCCCCAGGTCTGGATTTTCTCATATTAATATCTCTTAGCATAGGTACACAGTGTGTGCCTAAGGAATACTTAATGAGGGTGACCACCAACATTTACATAGCATGGTACACGCAGTCAATTTTTTATATACACAAAGTACTAATAATTATAAATGTTTCACTGTTGTGTGATCCCAGCCTGAACAAAAATACTGTGAGATCATTCTAAGTATTAAATATCTATGTTAATAATTAATTTTTAGTGTCATTTTTTGGTGAAAACTGACATATGAAGTCATTTGACCTATGAAGAAAGGAAGATTTTGTGCCTTTTTAGGAGATACAAACATATTGTGATAATTTTCCATTTTCTTGTTAAGTGAGAAAATTAACACATGCCCCTGGAGAGTCAATCTGGATCTCCAGGGCTTAGCTTTCCTCATCTAGAGGAGTGAGCGGCATAGGTCTGGGGACATAGAATGCAGGTTTATTGACTTGGTGACAGCAAAGGCAGGGAGTAAATGTTGGGCATCTATGTGTGAGTACTGACCTACAAGCCTAGGGACAGGAAGAAAATGAAATTTTTTTTTTTTTACTTTTTATTATGAAAAGGAAAAAACATAACAAAGGGTAGGGAGAATAACATTATGAACACCTATAGATCCATCACTTACATCTAACAATTATCAATATTTTGCCATATTTGCTTCATTTTGTTTTCCTGAAGTAGTTTGAAGGAAATACATGCAGTTACATTCCTAGAGATTAAGGACCATCTGTCAACATAACCTCAATGCCTTTATCACATTATATATGATCAGCATAGTATTATCTAATATGTACTTCATAAAGTAAAGTATATTGTCATTTCATAGCCAAATGAAATTATGAACACAAAGTGGGAATAAGATCATTCTTTGACTACTGATATTCACCTTTACTATCCCCAAAGATGGCTTGTTATGAATAACACTCTGTAAGACTAAGACTATCTGGGTTCTGTTTTTTGGATTTGCTACTGATTTGTAATGCACTCACAGACAAATTGTTTAATTTCTCCTTGTCTCAGCTTCCTTGCTTGTAACAAAAAGGACAGAATAGATCATTTCCACTAGGGTTTATTTAAAGAGCTGATAACCTGTAGGCTTAAAGATTATTTGGCTTGCTTTTAGTTTCACACATTGTTGGGATAGTACACAGATAATGCAGAAACAAATTATTCTATTATCTTAGTCCCTTCAGGTTGCTACAACAAAATACCTCAAACTGTATGACTTACAGCAACAGAAATTTATTTCTGACCCTTTTGCCACTGGAAGTCCTAGATCACGGTGCCAGCATGGTTGGGTTGCAGACTTTTTGTTTTATTATCACATGATTTAAGGATCTAGGGAGCTCTGTAGGATTTTTTTCAATAAGAGCATTAATCTTATTCATGAGGGGGTTAACCTTCAGAACCTAATCAGCTCCTAAAGGCCGTACTTCCTAACACCAACACCTGGGTATTAGAATTGTGATGTGAATTTTGGGAGGACATAAATATTCGATCACTGCATCATTTGTGGTTACAAATATTTCTACCAAGATGGCATTCTTTCACGGCAAGAATATACCTGTATGCTTGTAACTACTTATTTTTTCCATGATGTTCTCTAAGTGGTTTAAAATGATGATGTGTGTTATGTGCTGCTGCTTTTCTTTCCTGCTTCTTTTTTTTTAAAAGATATTTTTATTTATTTGTGCATACAAGAACTGGGGTGTAGGTCAAAGATGCGGGGGTGAGAGGATTCACCAAAGACAGAGTGGGGAGCAGAACAGGAAGATCTACTGAAGTGCACTGCTGAGGGGAGCAGAGGGCGAGACAGAAGAGGTCTGCTATGCCATATGTGTGAGTTAGCTTCTTGGTTGGGGATCGAACTCATGCTTCAGTGGCTGGAGATAGTTTGATAGTGCTGACTTTAACCTCTGCGCCACCAGGAGCCCTGTGGAACTTCTTAAAAGAAACTCAGAACATTTTCTGACATTCCCAGGATGGCACATGGAAGGAAATGCATGTCGCTGTGTTTTCATTTCTTGACCTGTGTGATGATTAGTTTCCTGTGTGAACTCGTTCAGGCTATAGTACGCACATTTTCTTTTTTTAAAAGATTCATTTACATATGCATACAAGCTGAGTGTAGGCCAGAGGTGTGGGGTGGTGAGAGGATTCACCAGAGACAGAGCAGGGAGCAGAACAGGTAGACTGGCTGAAATGCACTGCTGAGGGGAGCACAGGTGAGGCAGGAGAGGTCTGCTGCACCATGTGGCAATCTCCCTGGCCAGGGATCAAACTTGTGCTGCAGTGGCTCTGGATAGCTTCATAGTGCTGCGCTTAACCTGTTGTGCCACCAGGGAGGCCAGTACACACATTTTCAAGACTTCAGATAGTGTCATTTCATTTGAAGCTGTCTAATTATAAAATTGATGAGGGGAAAAATTCACTCCTGGACAGGGAATTTTTTTGTGGATTTTACCCATTCTCTCCATGTCTGGGTGGGTGTTCCCTACATACTCCAGTGTCCTCCTACATCTCCAAGATACACATGTTGGTGAGTTTCAGCTGTCCCAGTGTGACCCAGCTGGGGAGATTCCCACATGGCACGGCACACATCTCCTGCCTCACCCGCTGCTCCCCTCAGCACTGTATTTCCGTTGCTCTGCCTGTTATGCTCTCCACTCTGTCTCTGGTGAACCCTCTTGCCACCCCATGCCTCTGGCTTGTACCCCAGCTTGTATGCATAAAAAAATTAATCTTTAAAAAAATATGAATCATAAAGGCAAAAACCTGATAGTTGATTACATTAAAAAATTTTATATGACCAAAGACATAATTAAAGTGTGATAAAAAGCACAAACAACTTGACAGAAAAATGGCCACAATATATGAACAGAGGCTGATGGGATTAGAAAAACCCCAATATCAACATGTGAAAAGATGTTCAACCTTCAATATAATTAGGAAAAAACAAGTAAGGTAACAATGAGATATCATGCATCACCAATTAAGGGTTGGCATGCAAATTGGGGAAAGATGTGAGCACAGATACATAAATAGGTATAATCAGTTTGAAAGTATGCTGTAATGTTTTAGTAAATTCTATGCTTATGAAACTTTTGCATATGAACTCAAGGAGACATATGCATAGATACTCATTGTCACTTCATTAGTAACACCAAAAGAAAAAAAAAAAGAAACAAATGTTCATTAATAAGAAAATGAATGGGTAAAATTTTAAGTAAAATGTGATAATCTGTAGATTCCATACCAAATAGTGGTTAAGAGGAACTAATTAGGGCCTCCCTGGTGGCGTAGGGGTTAATTCTCAGCACTATCACCACTGTGGCTAGTTCAATCCAGGCCAGGGAACTAACCTATGTATGGTGCAGCAGACCTCTCCTGTCTCATCCACTGCTCCCATCAGCAGTGAATTTCAGTAGATCCGTCTGTTCTGCTCCCCACTCTGTCTCTGGTGAATCCTCTCACCCCCACACCTCTGGCCTACACCCCAGTTTTTGTATGCACAAATAAATAAAAATAAATCTTTCAAAAAAGAAGAACTAATTAGATCTACATAAATCAACATGAACAGATGTCAAAAAACAATATTGGGAGAAAAGAGGCAAGTGCATATGTAGTTATTCACACGTTATTGAAACCACTTTGTGATTTGAAGGCATTGCATATTATATAGTTATATATATATATAAATACATAAAATGCTCATTTGTAGATATTTATGTAAAAGTATTAAAAATTAACTGAAAAGATATTCACTTTAGTAGCCAGTCTCTAAGATGGTCCCCAGTGGTCCCTGCCACCTAGTCTTCATGCCCTGTATAGTCTTCTCCCCTTGAGTTTGACTTGGGCTTAGTAATTTGCTTGTAGTGAAGAGAAATGATGGGATATGACTTTTAAGATTAGTGCTAAAATCTTCACTCTTGTTGGTCCTGGTTCTTCTACCTCTGACGGAGCAAGTTACCATGTTGTGAGCTGCTCTCTGGAGTGGCACAGATGGCAAGGAACTGAGGGCAGCTTTAGTCAAGAGTCAGTAAGGAAATGCAGCCCTGTCTGACAGTCTTAAAGGAAATGCATCCTGCCAATAACCACCGAGTGAATTTGGAGAGGACTACCAGCCCAGTCAACATCCCCTAATTTTTAATTTTTTTTAAGATTTATTTTTATATACAAGAACCAGTGTGTAGGCCAGAGGTGGGGGTGTGTGTGTGAGAGAGGATTCACCAGAGACAGAGCGGGGAGCAGAACAGGTGGACTGACTGAAAATACACTGCTGAAGGGAGCAGAGGGTGAGACAGGAGAGGTCTGCTGCATCGTGTGGGTTAGCTCCCTGGCGGGGGGAGGGGAGGGTCAAACTCATGTTGCAGTGGCTGCCTATAGATGATAGCGCATCCAGCTAAATCACATGATTCCTGATCCACTGAAATGATGTTTTAAGCAACTTAAATTTTGGAGTAATTTGTTATGCAGCAATAGATACTAATATACCAAATTAGATAAAGTGGGCTTTAAAAAATTTATCTTTATAAAAATGACTTTAAAGAGACCCGAAAAAATGTTAGCAATAGTTAAATTCTGCATTGTGTGGATGTTTAGCATATTCTATGTGTACTTTCCTTATAGTCTTAATTCCTAAACAACAACAACAACAAAATAAAACAAACTCCAATCCCAGTCTACAAAAAAAAAAAATCTAGAACTGAAATTCTGTTTCCTAACTCTCTGGATATATGAAATACACTTTCATTTTCAACTTTAACAACAACAACAAAAAAATTGTTGGAACCCTTCTTGGTATATTCTTCAGCTTACTATTTCATTTATTCTCTAAAGAGCTAGTTGTAGGACTAATGGAAAAGAGAGTGAGTTCATTTGAATTCCAAGTGCAAAATCACTAGATTTTAGAAATGATGACTTTCTGGACAGGAGAGATTAAAAATGAAAAACGGAAGGAAAATTGATTTATTTTTGAAAGTTTATTTCATGCAAAGTTAAAAATATAAATTACCCAGGCAAATGTCAAAGAGATGTAACCAGACAAGTATAACAATTACCCTACAATTCAGACAAAACTCTCCCATAAGAAAGCAGCATTGGGGTTACTCACATTTTTTTGGTTCTTTCTTTTTTGGCCTTTAAGATAAACAAACTTAAAAATATTTTTTACAATTGGTATATGATAAAGTAGCAACTCAGATTATTGGGTATGACATTTTTATTATATTTTGTCACCTACTCACTGCTACTCATGGTTTCAGGTGATTTACTACAACTAACCATGTAAGTTTAAATTACTTGGGTCTATAGAAGAAGATTTTACCTGTGATAATTTTATAATTTTGCAGCTTCAAATGTTTTAATTTTATGATTCATTTTCATACTTTCTTCCTTTGGATTAGCCATTTTGTGAGGGCCATTTTGAGTTCCCCTTAAGGAAAATCTAGTGAAACAGTGTTTCTTTGATTTCATCATGAATGGCACAATTAAGACTTAATTAGAAGCACACTAGTAAGGGAATTGAAAGCTACTCTGAACCTGTAAATGAAATGTTACACTTTTAAATTGCTCATATGTTGCAACCCACCTCTCTAAAAAGCTACCACATGTAAACTTAATTTGAGATGCAGCTTTTTAAAATAACATGATTGCTTATCACATTGAACTTCTTCCTTGTCATGTGCCCACCCAAAAAGCTCATTTTATCTAAAGAAGAAAGATTAACAGATGCTTCAAGGAAGAAAAGGGGAATTTTCATTATGTTTGCTCTACAAAGAACATCTTGTATAAGTATTTAAAGCTGAGGAGAAGATCTTTCACTAGTTAATGCAAGTCCTACCTACTTTTCTTCCTTGCTTTTCATAACTTCATAAAGAGGAACATTTGGAAAGTGATTTGTCCATCACAAATCAATTTTGAATCAATATGTAGCTTTAGATTTAAAATAATGCTTTGAAAAATGAGTGCTTCCTATTAGAATTTGTGTTTCGTTATTGTTTCTAATCACATTAACCTTTTCTCCCCCCCTTAATTTAGCTATATAATTTCCAAGACTGAAGTAGAGGACACATTTAAAGGTGAAGTTGCAATTATGGGCCTTCTCCCATGAATTGGGATTAACTGCTGTTCTGAAATGTACAATGGAATAGCAATTTAATGTAGATGTTTGAGTCTTGGTGAGGCAAAAGAAGAGTTCAAGGCTGCTGAAAAGGACCTACTGACATCTCTGGACTATAGGAAGAGAAGTGGTTTTACTCCAAAGTAGATTTTAGGCAATTATATGTACAACTGAAAAGTTTGAAAGAAAGGCTTGGAAGGTTTCCAATCGTTTGGAGAACAGAGAGAGCATTCAGAAATCTCTCCTCTCCATTTTGTTCTTTATATTTTGGCCTAGAGGCCTGAATCATGGGATGAAGCAGAGAAATCACCAAGCACTTGAGAGTATTCTAGAGATGGGGATTTGCAGGAAATTCTAAACACCCAAGGTCTTTCTTGACATTCATAGGATGACTAAAAATTCATACTCTAAAGGCAGAGCTTTTCTGAAAACAATTTATTCACAGGTCTCTATTATATGGCAATATATTATCTGAATCAATGCATCTTTCTAATAATGAGTAGATGATATTTTAATATATGTTAAAAGGAAAATGTCAGGGGCCTCCCCGGTGGCGCAGCGGTTAAGCGCTGCGCTGTGGAGCTGTCAGCAGAGGTGACATGAGTTCGACGCCCGGCGGGGGAGAAACCCACATGGCGCGGCAGACCTCTCCTGCCTCGTCCACTGCTCCCCTTAGCAGTGTATTTCTAATCTGCCTATTCTGCTCCCCACTCTGTCTCTGGTGAACCCTCTCGCCGTCCCACGCCTCTGGCCTGTGCCCCAGCTTGTATGTATAAATAAAAAATAAATCTTTAAAAAAAAAAAAGGAAAATGTCAGAGGAATATTTAATAAGGTTTAAAACTAAGCCCCCACTTCTTTACCAGCAGACAAATTTGGGAGGTTTGAATAGATAAAGGGGATTGATAAGGCTCTAATGGGAACAGGTCATAAGACCCATCACTTTGATCTTGAGTGCTAAAGCAGGGCCAGGACACATTCTGTGTCAAGGGTCAACACCCAAGACCAGACAAGGCCCAAACTGGCATCCCAAGTAAGAAAGTCTGAGAAAACAGGTTATAAAAGAGCCTCAAGCCCTTCTTGGTATGAAGACCTCTCATCCCCTGCTCCCTTGCAGGGCATTTCAATCAATTTGCCTTTTCTGTTCTTCACTCAATCTCTGGTGGATTCTGTTACTCCTTCAAGTATACATTTGAAGATGACTTGAAATCCCCATGTCTTTTATATCTCACCACTACTGAAAGTAGATTTTCCATAGGTCATTTTTCTAGAGAGTGGCTAGTAATGCCATGTTTAAAGATCTGTAGGAAAGATGACTTTAGTAACAGTGAGACTTCAACTTCCCTTTCTGTGGTCTTTTGAAAATAACTGAATGATACTGGCCACATGTACCTTTATAAAATCACATTTCTTCCAGGATGGAAGTAACTTGCCCAGAGTTTATGTAATTAAGAAAATCTATCTATTTATCTATTAATTAATCATCTTTCTATCAAAAACCACAGCTTAAGCACAGCATGGAATAACGAGCTTTGCTGTCCTAACTTGATGTAATTCCCGTTCTAAATCAGAGAAATTGTGTGAGGCAAATTTATGATTTTTTTGACTTTATGGAATATTGGAAATAGCTTATGGATCTTCAGTTATTCCCTTATAGATTCCTAGATATCTAGGGATCTCAGGCTGGAGATCCACTGGTTTACAGTGTGGAAACAACTGAGTCACTTGTATTATGGTCATTTCAGTATGATAATTAAGTTTATTTTCTGCAAAGTTTATCTGATAATTAATATACATTTGAAGAAGGCTCAAGATCCAGCAATAACTTTGCCACATTCAACTAAATCCCTTTGGTAAGAGTACTCCAAACAATGAGTTACATTTTAAGCAATAATATGAATTGATATGAATTAAAGGGTGTTCAAAAAGGCCCAATTGCCTAAAAATTCCTCCCTTTATCCAACCAACCTTAATACCAACCACTTCCTTTTCCCCAGCAGGCTACTGTTTAAGATCAAGTTTCCATGAGGAGGGAAGAGAAGAGACTTGCAGTGTACTACTATTAAATTTGCCATCCAGCCACCATTCTCCAATTCTTCCTTGTCCTCATGGTCACAGAATAGTCTTTGAGCAGCCCTGGTTACAAAATTATGATCCCTAAACTCTTGTCCTGGATACACTTGAAGCTCAACAGAGATTTAGTCTTGGAAAATTTGCAAGTGGGAGAAAGACACCTGGTCTCTGTCTAGGTTAAAATCTTCACTGCAGATATAAAAAGATATCAAATAAATGGAGTTTGGGCAGCTATATTCTCTACCGTGGAGACTGGATAGTGAAATAGTGTGGAACAGCGTCCGGTGTAGAAGTCCATCCCCATGATAAGACATGGCTTTGGCTTCATCCTTGTATTTTCCACCTTTTGTTTAAGTTACCTTGAGGTGGTTGCTATTTCTTGAAACCAAAAGAGAGCCAATAAACTGTCTTGATGGAAGCTTATTGGCAAGTCCCATAGTTACATTATTGCCTTTATCAGATCAGTCAGTAGTTATGCTCAAATGCACAAGGAATCTACTTTCTGAAGACCTAGGGAATACAACCAAAGAATCCCAGGAGAGTCAAAATGAGATCTTGGTTTACATCTGAAAAATCTAGGATTTATATCTATGTTCATATAATTATATAAATATTTATTTGCCATAAAATCAAGTAATTAGTCTCTCACTCATATGTGTTACAGAGTTAATAATATCATTCTGACATAAAGGTGTTTTAGAATTTTGGAAAAAAAGAAAAGCCCAAGTAATTAAATAGCCTTAGTTTAAATGTTAGCAGACCAATAAGAGACTAATAAAAGGGAACTGATAGGCAACTGTCTCCCCACATGGGATTAAGAGCAACAGAAGAGTTATTGTTTCGAGCGGGGGTGGGGGGGGAATAATTTCTTTAATTTTAGGGAGAAAAGAATGACTGTCCATAATTCTAGCATTCAAATACAGAAAGCACTGCTCTCCATTTTTCATACAAAGCTGAGGTGGGCGCAGCTGGTAAGAACTGGATAATTAAAATATCAATCAGAACAGGGGAGATTAAATGACTTTACTTGAATAGAGCAATTGGGTGGAATTAGAATTGGAAGGAAAATAAAATAGTTTGTAAAAGAAGCAAAGCAAACAATTTAACATTGGCCCTTTCTTCAAGTAAGCACAGTGGAAGGATGATAAGTGGTACTTGTTCTAAACGTTGCCATAGATAAATTGGAGAACATTCATTTCTCTGAAACATGGACATTCAATCCTTGTTTGTAACATTTGCTCTCTCTGATTCTGCTGTCATGTACACAGTGAATAGAATTTACTTTCAAAGAATATTTAAAATTTGATATTAAAAAAGCATACTATATAGAAATAGTGTCTTTTTTATTTCCCCAGGAATATATATATCACAGAAAATTAAATGGGATAATAAGCAATAAATAATAAAACATAGTTTGAAACTATCAAAAGGAACATAAAATCCGTACGTGTTTATTAGTAAGCATTGACTGATGAACAAAATTTTAAAAACAGGTGTAGCCACTTTTCTATTTATCATTAAGATTGCTCTACTAGTCAGGGTTCGTCAGAGAAGCAGAACCAATAGGTAATATACAGAATTACCTCACATAATTATGGAGCTTGAGAAATCCCAAGATCTGGATCTGCAGTTGGTAAGTTGGAGGCCTAAGAGAGCTGATGTGTAGTTACAGTCTGAGTATGAAGGTCCTGAGAACTAGAGAGTCAACAGTGTATATTCTAGTCTGGAAGCGAGCATGCTCAAGACCTAAGAAGGGCTGATGTTTCCATCTAAGTCTAAAGACAGGGAAGTGGGGGGAGAATCAAAGTCAAACGTCAAAGCACTCAGGCAGCAGGAGTTCCCTCTTATGGTCTTTGTTCTCTTTAGGTCTTCAGTTGTGAGGGTCAGGCCCGCCCATTTTAAGGAGGGTAATCTACTTAATTCAATGTTCTGACTGAGATGTTACCCATCCAGCAATACCCTTACACACCCCTAGAATAATGTTTAACCAAATGTTTGGGCACCCAGTGGCCCAGTCAAGTTGATATATAAAAATAGCCACCACTAATACATCCCTTGCCAACTTTGCATCCTTTTTTTTAAGATTTATTTTTATTTATTTATGGAAACAAGAACCGGGGGATAGGCCGGTGGTGTAGGGGGTGAGGGGATTCACCAGAGACAGAGTGGGGAGCAGAACAGGCAGACTGATTGAAATACACTGCTGAGGGGAGCAGTGGGCAAGGCAGGAGAGGTCTGCTGTACCATGTGGGTCAGCTCCCTGGCCAGGGATTGAACTTAGGCCATAGTGGCTGGCCATAGCTTGATAGTGCTGAGACTTTAACCCCTGCACCACCAGGGAGGCCCCAACTTAGCATCCTTATGAATCTCCTTAAACCAAATATAATCTCTAAAGACAAAACAAGGTCATAATTCTAGCTAACATCACACAATTATCTTGCACACAACCAAAAACTCATTAACCTTTTCCCCAGAAAATAATGTCCTTGAGTGATGTTTACTCTTCTTCTTGAGATCCATAATTTAAATATTGTGTTGTAAAATTAACAATACTTAAATGCTATGATATAAAGTCAAATATATATTGCTATATAAAGAAATAGAGCAAAGAAAACAAAGATAATTTGTACAAATATATACATACATTCATAACAAAATAAAAAAGAATACTCATGATAATTACAGTCTTATTTCCATAATTAGTTACATGGTCATAACTGGCATTTATAGTTACCTTCTTCCACTACCCATTGTGTATTCCCTTCATCTTTGGCAAACACTTGGGCTGGGCATGGTTCTCTACCTGATAGTGTAAACCAAACCTTCATTCCTGAAGGACTGCAGATCTGTTGTAGTTTTCCACTGACCTTAACCACAGGGCATGGTAATACTAAGGTATTTCCTGTATTCCAGACATATCCTTCCTTACCCTCATTGTGAAGCAGTAGTTCAATTTCTCCTTGGTAGTCAGGATCAATCAGCCAGTCAACACAGTAACTCCCTTCTTTGCCTGTTGATTCAGATGCATGAGGGGCCAAAGTGGCCTGTTGGCAGTCTTAACTTCCAGTTCAATGGAATTATTGTTCTGTCTCTGGGTGAAAACATTCTTTCCTTTGGAACTAAGGCTTCCAGGCCAGCAGAACATAGGTCACAGGAATAGGAAGCAAAAATTTTGCTAGTGGGTCACTAGGGGTAATAGTGAGAGGTGCCATTCTCATTTTCACCACTTGATTCCTGGACCCATGAATTGTAGCTATTGGAGAGACAGGACTATATTGAGCAAATCTATAACATTTTCTTGTTATGTTAGGAAATGGATTGTGATCAAAATTTGGCCACTACTAATATACAAATACTGATGTACATATATATAATATACATATATATCTGTTTTTTATTGAGAGAATATTTACTAAATATATTTTGATACAAACCTAAGTTCTAACAAGATTCATCTTTAGAAATACACAGTTATAAGCAGAAAGTCTGTCAGGTAAATCTAATCATACTTCATTGTTTTTAAAATATCTTCTAATGAAGACGCTATAAAACACTACATTTGGGAATGGGAGATCTGGAAATGAGATTGGCCACTAGCGTGAACAGGTAAGATTCTTTGCAAAGTGTCATGAATGGACAATATAATTTACATTTTCCATGTGTTGAGGTCATTCTAGCCAGGCACGCGAAGTTTATGGACATTGCCAGGATCTCAGATTTTTGGCAGTTGGATAGGTTAGTTGCTGAATCTTTTTTGGAGAGTATGATCTACCCAAGAGAAAAGATCTAAAATACTGATGTTTTCAAAACTCCATTTGGGGTGTTTTCTGTGCATTGTATGACACTGATCATTTTATTAATGCTGGGCCTGACAGATTTCCCCACTGTTAAGTATTCTTACTTTTTCTATTTGTAACTAACTAATATGGAGGGGAGGCTTTCAAAATTTCAAATATCTTATTCCTCACAAAACATTCAATTAATTCATTTATTTAAATATATCACTACCGGTATATGGTTTCCCATTTTATTCAAGGGTTTTAAGTCATTAACCATCATTATTATGATACTCAAGTTGTCCCAGATTTGGTCAGTAGGAGACTATTCAAGCTGGCTTTTGTATGTTCTTCACATGTCTCCATCACTCTAACAATGGTGGATGTCTATCTTGGTCGGGCGGCCGAGCCTCGGCTTGGCCCCGAGCAGCACAAGACCCGGGACTCCCGCGTCCCTCAGTCCGCCCCCACGCCGGATGGAAGCGTGTAGCCGCGGGAGTGTGCGCGTTCTCGCAGAAGCGCGGGCCCGCGGGCCGCAAGAGGTTCTGGGCAGCCAATGGGGCGGGGCGCCGCGCGCCGGGGGCGGGGTCGTGACGTGCGCTCCTCGTGACTCCGCTCGCGGCCTGCGCCGGAGGAAGCCGGAAGCGTCGGCTGTCTGCGGCACAGGCTGAGGGTAGAGAGGCGGCGGTGAGCGTTCCGGGGTGCGTAAACCCCGCGATGGATCCAGACGCCGTAATCGCGCGGCGCAGGTGGTCGCTCTTACCGGGACTGCTGCTGGTACCGCTGCTGTGGTGCAGGCCAGTTCTGGGCGCGCTCTCTTTGGGCGGCAGCCACCACAGGATCCTCCACGACCTCCTGTCGGAGCAGCAGTTGCTGGAGGTGGAAGACTTGTCCCTCACTCTCCTGCAGGGTGGAAGACTGGGGCCACTGTCGCTACCCCCGGACCTGCCGGATCTGGATCCTGAGTGCCGAGAATTGCTGCTGGACTTCGCCAACAGCAGCGCAGAGCTGACCGGCTGTCTAGTGCGCAGCGCCCGGCCGGTGCGCCTGTGTCAGACCTGCTACCCCCTCTTCCAACAGGTCGCCAACAAGATGGACAACATCAGCCGAGCCGTGGGGGTGGGTAGAGGAGCACCCCGGGACCTCTGACGTGGAGGGTTGGGAAAGGAGGAAGTTGCAGTAATGATTCGCCCTGGGTGGTCTAGGTTTCCCGTTCTATAAGCAAAAAGGGTTTGTTTGACTGGGTCTGTGGAGTCTGGACCTTCAGGAAAGTGGGCGGCCTTACAGGATTTGGGTTTGTGTTTTTGCATTCGTGGCTGCTGATGGGCATCCTTGTAGTACATACTTGTCTATAAATATGACTAGTTTTCTTGGGGCTCTTGCACCCCTAACCCTACGGTCCCCTTTACTCCCTCCCCCCAGCTCTGCCACAATTACTTCCCATGTCTACCTGGAGTTCCCAGGAAGGACCCTTTCCTGAACCCCAGCGTGTAGTGTGGCTGTGGTTAGGATCTTGTGCTTTGTAGCCAGAATATTTCAAAGCCACCACGTTCTGGCAGTGTGACCTTGGATATTTATCTTAGAGCCTCAGTTTCCATCTCTGTAAAATGGAGAAAAACAACTTCGTGATGTGACTGTTAAAAGGATTAAAAGAGATAATGTATTGAAGTCCATGTTAGTGATTAAGACCCATGTTAGAGACTGGAACCAGTCTCTCAGGAGTCCCGTTCTGTTCTGCCTATTAGCAGTATACCCTGGGCAAAGTTACTTACATCCTCTGTGTCTGCTTTCTCATCTATAATGTGAGAATTAAAGGAGCTCTTTGAAAACTGGCACATTTAATAATAATAGTTCCCAGTAAATGGGAGCTTAATTGGAAAGAGTAAATCTGCCTTACATTTGTGGTATCTTGAGAGCTTTTCTGGTTGTGTGGTAGATGCTGTGAGGGATTTGATTTAAAAAAAAAAAGGCAAAAACACAGAAGATACGTTCCTGCTGCTAAGAACCACATAGGATCTAGAATAGGGAAGAATTAGTGTTTGGGCACGTGGGAGTCTCAAGGTATGATCGGGATATGCCTGGTCAGGGAAAAACAAGAAGGAATGAGATTAGTGTTGGGGAATGGGAGAGTCGTTCTTGTATTGAGAGGACTAGTAAGTAGTCTCATGAAAATGTGTGGAATTAGTTTACAAATCACAGATGATTTGATAAAATACAACTTGTGTCTAGTTGCATCCTGCTTTAAGTCGGCCTGATATTACTTAACCTCTATTTTTTTATGCGTAGATGGGGGGTTTATTTGCATTAAATAAATTCTGTGGTCATTCTGTAAAGATTTAGTTTTCAAGATAGTTTAAATAAGTTTGGGCTTTCTGCACTATTTTCTGAGCATACTATTGTGTATAGCAAGGAGGAGATGTGTCATTATTATTTTTTAAAGATTTATTTATTTATGCATGCAAGAACTGGGGTATAGGCCAGAGGTGTGGGGTGGTGAGAGGATTCACCAGAGACAGAGTGGGGAGCAGAACAGGCAGAACCACTGAAGTACACTGTTGAGGGGAGCAGCTGGCCAGACAGGAGAGGTCTGCTGCGCCATGTGGGAAGCTCCTTGGCCACGGATGGAACTCATGCTGTAGTGGCTGTGGATAGCTTCATAATGCTGAGACTTAACCCGCTGCGCCACCAGGGATGCCCTGTCATTGTTTTGAAATAAAGCACCCAAGATTTGTACCTGTCAAGGAGAGCAGGGAACCATATGGAATCATCCTCTGTTTTGAGCAGTTAAGTGAGTTATTTTGTGGCTAGAATGACCAAGAATCGTGAAAAGAAGTTTGGATCTTTTGAGGCAGTAAGTGCTTTCCTTGTTTATGTAGAGGCTGTGGAAATTAGAGGTTAAAAAATCACCCCAAACTCTAGTAGTACAGTATTATGGGTGGCACCCAATCTGGGTATGAATTTCTACACATTCCCCACTGCCCCCGGGAGGCTTCAGTGTGGGGGTTGCAGAAACTTCTCTCTTCTGCTGTTCAGATTCTGAAACCAGTAATGTGGGCACCCAGCACGCCCATTGCAGAAACTTCTCTCTTCTGCTATTCAGATTCTGAAACCAGTAATGTCGGCACCCAGCACGCCCCTTGTGTGAAAGAAGGCAGTTTAGAGATAAAAAGAGGCAGAAAAATCCTTTTGCCTATCCGCATTTCCCCTCCAGTTCATCCTTGACCTTGGTCCTTTCCTTAGTAGGGCTGGATGTGGGTTATTAGTGCAAAAGCATGAGTTCTGACTTGATAGGCTTTTTTTTTTTTTCTTTCTTGGACTGGCTGGGAATTAGACCAGTATGTGTAATAATGAACCTATGGAAAAATTAGTTTTGAGTTTCTTATAAGTGAATTTGAATGAATTAGTTGTCCCTTGTGTGTTTGTGTAGGGGAATGTTATTTTTCAGGAGTAAGGTATTATTTTTAACTCACATAGATTCACTCTTTCATTTAAATTGGTTTAATCAGCTAGTACACATTATTCTTAAACTTTGGACTTGTAAAGGAATATGAAAGGAAAAAGGATAAGTTCCAGGGCTCAAATTATCAATGTACTTAGGGGAAAAAAGATCTATATTGAAAAAAAGAAAAAAAATCATCAGTGTCAAAGTGATAAATTGTACAGAATAGCAATTTAGAGCAAAAGGGTGAAGGAGATGCTGAATTAAAGGCAGGCATGGAGCAAGGAGGAATTAATCAGAGAAAGCCTATGAGCCAATTTTGAACAAGACCTCCTTTCTCACCTCTTTAGGATGAGTCCATGTCCATGTATTGATTGAGGAGGGCACTATAGTGAGAAAAAGAATCAAAGGTAGAAGAAATTAGTAAGTCATTATGTGATATAGCAAGCTAATTCATTTAACTATAATAGACTTACCTAATGAGAATTTTTTGTTTTTGTCACTTCCTCTTGAAATTACTAGAACAAGGATGACATAGTTTTATTATCTCACGATAAATAATACATTGATTTGTGAAACTAATGGTAGAACTCTGGATTCCCTCTTCTTTGGAGTCATACTTTCTTCTTTTAGTTTAAATTGAGAGGGACATGGTTTTATTGAGCTATGCAGTATAATCATAGTAGTTGTCAGGAAGCTTTGGCCCCCAAATTCTGAATTGCTAAGCTCTAGCTTATCCTACATGGTTGTTTAAATTTTATAGAGATAGATAGATACATAGATAGATAGATAGACAGATAGATAGATAGATGGATGTTTAGGCATTTAGATATGTATATGTGTTTGTGACGGTGCTAGTGTAGGTGCTAATGATACCTGGTAAGAGTTCAACATACTTTTAGCGTAGATAAAAACATTCTAACATAACATAAAAGTCTGTGTCTTTCATTAGAGGTAAAAAATGTAATGCTTTTTATGAAAAATTACTGAGTGTTCTGTACAAGCTAGTGATAGTCACTAGGGCTATAGCTGTGAATGAGCAGGGTTTGTAGTCTGGTAGAGAAAACAGACATTAAGCATATAATTGTACAAGCCATTGTTTAGTTCAGATGTGATAAATATTGCAAAGAAAGATAAAAAGCCCAGACACTAGCAAAGCCTATCACAAGGTTGTTGATCTTGATTAGGGTTGGGGGCAAATTGAGTGATCAGTAGTTAAAGCGAACATCCAAAATTTGAGAGCTCTTGGGGCAGGGAAGAGAAGGTATACCTGCAAGTGTGAAGACTGAGATGGAAGTCTGGTGGGTTTGAGCCAGGAGGAGACTAGTGATCTAAGTCTTAACTGGCAGGTGCCAGGTCATGTGGGAGTTGTAGGGTGTTAAAGGATTTAGACTTTGATTTTTTTTTTTAAGCTTTTTTGGTTTTTCCACTTTTATGTCTCTTGTAAGCAATGCTACAATTCATATTTGTATATATCATTTTGTGCATTTTGGCAAGATTTTTTTTTCTTGATAATATCCCAAAGGAGAAATTGTGGTGCCATTAGGATTCATCAGCTGCAGTGGATATTGCTCAATTGCTAAACAAAGTGGTTGTAGTTGTAGCAATTTCCACTTTCACTAAAGTTGGAAATTCTAAGCTTTGCAACATTCTGTTTTAGTCAATATTTGATGTTAAACTTCTTAAATTTTAGTGTTCTTTTTTTGTTATGGTATTGTGTGTTTTCCCCTAAATTCTGGAGAGGTTAAGATCTTCTCTTATGTGAATTGCCTATTCATGCTATTTCCCCATTTTTCTGTTAGTTTCTTTTACAAATTTAACTGCTCTTGATTTATTGGCCTAGTTATTATTTGTTTGTGACATGTATCTTACATAATTTTTTCCTTGCATTTTATTTAGGAACTTTATATCTTTATAATTTTTACTTTTTCTGTCCTTGCTTGGGTTTGATTTCAAGGTTATTGTCTTATAAAATGAGTTAGTGATATTACCTCTTTCTATTGTGTTGAATAGTTTGTATCAATATTTGTTGGTCCTTTGAAGGTTGGACAGAATTAATCTTGAGGTTTTGGAGTTTGTGTGTTTTGGAGGAAAGTAAACTAGGAAAGGGACACAGTAGTTTTTATTTTGTAAAGATTTATTTATTTATGCATACAAGAGCTGGGGTGTAGGTCAGAGGTGTGGAGGGGGGAGTGGTGGGGATGGTGAGGATTCACCAGAGACAGAGTGGGGAGCAGAACAGGTGGATTGACTGAAAATACACTGCTGAGGGGAGCAGAGGGTGAGAGAGGAGAGGTCTACTGCGCCATTTGCGTTAGCTCCCTGACCAGGGATCACACTGCTACAGTGGCTGCTGATACTGATAGCTTCATAGTGCTGAGACTTGACCTCTTGTGCCACCAGGGAGGTCCAGTAGCTTTTATTATAAATTAAATTTACTAAAAATTAAGATTTTTATACTTTAAAAATTTGGATAACATGTTTTTGTAGAAATATTTATATTTTATCCAAGTTCAAAAAATTTTACTTATTTATTTATTTTTTAAAGATTTTATTTATGCATACAAGTTGGGGTACAGGCCAGAGGCATGGGGCGGCAAGAGGGTTCACCAGAGACAGAGTAGGGAGTAGAACAGGCAGATGGACGGAAATACACTGCTGAGGGGAGCAGCGGGCGAGGCAGGAAAGGTCTGTGCCATGTGGGAATCTCCCCGGCCGGGTGTCGAACATGCATCAGCTGCCGCTGCCGGCAGCTCCACAGCGCAGAACTTAACCGCTGTGCCACCAGGGAGGCCCTTTACTGTATTTTAAAAGTTGCTACACTGTCTAGGTTTGTCCCATTGAGTCATAATATTTTAAATATTCTTTATTTTGATCTGTGAATTGTGACAGTTCATTAAAGAACTGTATTAGTTTTGTTGGTCTTTTGTTTCTTTGACTCATTTTGCATCTTATTTTTGAAAATTTCTTCCTCCTAATTAAGAGTATGTTTCTTATTACTTCCCTCACTTCTTGAATTGAAAGTTAAGCTCATCTATTTCCAAATATTCATTTTACTTAATAAAGTCATTTAAGACTATAAATTTATTCTAATTAAAACTTTAGTTAAAAACTACAAATTAAAAGAAATTTTTTATTCAACTCAATGCCTTCTGTTTTTTATTGCTAAAAAGATATTTGGCAGTTTAGCTGCCCTTTTCTGTAGATAATGTTTTGTCTCAAGCTTTTAGTATTATTTTTAATATCTTCAGTGTTTTAGTTACTGCTTTATAGTCATCTTACACACCACTCAGAATTCAGTAATTTGTTATGGACATTTTTTCTTTCTTTGCTTTCAGAAAATTAACAGCTTTATTCAAATACTGTTTCTTCACCATTCCTTATATTCTCTCATTCTGGAACCTCTCAAATCAGTCATCCAAATTTTTTAGCTACTTTTCCATGTTCTTTAGAAATTTATTTTACTGTAAGTTGTAGTCTTTGTGAATTTCTCAGCATGGTTGTCTAATTTATTAATCCTCTCTACATCCTAAGATGTTTCCTTGTCTTTAGAATTGTCTCATTGTAATGGATATTTTTTTTCTTTAATTTCAGTGACGTCATGTCTAAAGTTTGTGGTTCATTCTGTTTCATCTCTTTTTGGGCTTTCACTTTCTTTGGATAAATACCCAGAAGCTAAATTAGCATGTGGTAGTTGTATTTTCAGTTTTCAAGAAATCTCTATACTGTTTTCTATAGTGGCCCAACAACTTGCATTCCTGCCAAAGGTGCACAAGAATTTGCTTATCTCCGTATCCTCATCAACCCTTGTTTTTTCTTATCTTTTTGATATTAGTCATTCTAACAGATGTGCCCTCTAACAGGTGTGAAGTGATTTATCTCACTGTGCTTTTGATTTGGATTTTCCTGATGCTTAGTGGTATTGAGCATCTTTTCATGTAGACTTTGAGTTTTAAGCAGTGTGATGTCATGGAAAGATTAAATTCTGTGGAATGACATGATGAAATATGTACTTTAAAATGCCACTATGACTACGTGGGAGAAAATGGAGGGGACAGGGACTAGAAGGGGTAGAGGGAAAGTTGGTGTGGGGAGATGAAGTGGTCACATGAGCCATGGTGTTGGGGGGGGGGCATTGTGATGGGAGAAATGAGGAGATCTTGGAGATATTTAGGAGTCGAAGTGACAACACTTGATAGATAATTGAAAGTGGGGAATGAAGGAAAAATGATTTCCAGAGTCTTAATAAAAGATGCCTAGTGAATAAGTTGCCATTACTGAGATTGAAGGGGGAACCTGTTTGATGGGGAGAAATCATGAACTTGTTTTTGAACTTGTGAATTTTGAAGTGTTTATGCGACATCTAAGTGGAGAGAGTGTATACATGGTAAAAGTGTTGTGTTCTGTAAATTGAGGAAGGGAAAGGGGTGGTAATTTATGGCCAAATTCTGCTGAGAGGACAGAAAATTCATCTGTCAGCATCAGGATCATCAGTGCCACTAATGAGTGGTTTTGGTGGAGTACTTAGGCGTGAAAGCAAGATTAAAGTGAATGAAAGATGAGGCAGTGGGAAGAGTGAACCTGCACAACTATTTAAGAGGAGATAAAACAAGAGCTACCACATAAGAAGAATTTGGGACTCAGGACTTTTTTTCATTTCTTTCTCTTTCTGCCCCTCTGCCCTTCCCTTCTTTCTTTCTGAAGATGGGAGGGATCTGCTGAAACAAACACGTAGTTAAGAAGGATCTTTTAGAGAAAGTGAAGATACACGAGAGAGTGGAATGTTGAACAAGGCCAGTTTCCTGAGTAGAAGGAGTAGATGGGGTCTGAGATATCCACAGAGATGAGGCTTGGCAGTGACCAGCACTTTGTACATGTACAGGAGGGTAGAAGAGACTGGGTGCAGAGGTAGGCAGGCCAGAGTTTCAGTTTGATGGCTTCTGTTTTCACAGTCAACTAGAAGACTAGATTTGAGGTAAAGGGTGAGATGGATATCATAGTTTTAGGGAGGGTGGATAAGATTGGAGATACTGGTTTGAAAGGAGAGAGTGAGCAAAGAGGAAAGTGAGCAGTGCATTTTGGAATTACGGATTTGTTGTGGAAATAACCTGCTTGGTGGTTTGCTTTTTGCCAGACAGGCATGATGAAAATAGTCAGATTCGTTGTTTATGAATCCTGCTAACTGTTTATTTGATTTGAGTGTTATAAATTTAAATATAAGCAAGGGTCATTAGTATTTGGTCATGTGCTAGGTGTTAGGATTACGGAGATACAAAGCAGGGTTTTCATCCAAAAGGAACTTTGTTCCAGCTGAGGAACTTGGATAAATATATGCACATAGTGTGCTTTAAGGGCCTGAGCTTCAGAGTGAAATAAGCCAGAAGGGAAAGAAAAGTATCTGATGGTCTCACTTATAGGAGGAATATAGGGGAACCAAATAAGAGGCCAGGAAAAAAAAAAACCGAATAAATAAATAAACAAAATTAGCAGGCAACTATAAATCAGAATCATTCTGTAGCGGAGGGGGAGAGAGAGGGATCAAAATACAGGAGGGAAGAGCACAAGGGACTATGGTGACGGTTCACGGTTGAATTGGTGGCGGGTAATCTATGGGGAATACACCTGAGAGGAGAAAGCATACAAGCATAGATTGTACAAAAATGAACAATGATGTAAAATATATATAAAGATATATAAATAAATACTAAAAAGAAAAAGAAACTGAGCTTCAGATGTTTAACTTATCTAAGACCATGTAGTGGCAGAAGCTGAGTTTGAATGCCGAAGAGTAATTATGGACATTAAGTGAGTTTTTTTAAAGATTTATTTTTTATTTATACATACAAGCTGGGGTATAGGCCAGAGGCGTGGGGTGGCGAGAGGGTTCACCAGAGACAGAGTGGGGAGCAGAACAGGCAGATCAGAAATACACTGCTGAGGGGAGCAGCGGGCGAGGCAGGAGAGGTCTGCCACGCCATGTGGGACCCTCCCCAGCTGGGTGTCGAACTCGCATCGCAGCCGCCGACAGCTCCACAGCACAGTGCTTAACCGCTGCGCCACCGGGGAGGCCCTGACATTAAGTGAGTTTTGAACATTATTTGGAATATATATTTGGAACCTTAAGAACCATTAGGTATTTTGCATATGTGATCATCATTGGGATTATTCATCACTTCCCTTCCATTTCCGCTGTTGCCACCATCTTTTCATTATATCTGAACTATGGAACTATTTTAATTAGCTTCCCCACCTTCTCGCCTTCCATATTGTGACCTAGACCTATGTTCTTCAACCTCCACTTTTCATATCAAAAATCTTAAAAAGTTTCCCCCGTATGACTCATGACCCTCAAGACACTTCATAACCTTGCCTTCATTTCTCCATCTAATGCCTCTACTTTCATGGAGGTACCCTCCTTTCTAGCTATTGAATGGAAACCACCTTATATTGGCCTACTGAATACTCTCTGAATACCACATAATCATTCCCACTTTCATCCCTTGATCATTTTGTTCTCCCATTTTATAATCTTCCCTTCCTCAGTATAGGGAGTTGGGTTATTTCAAATCCCGCTTCCTCTATGAATGCTTTCCTAATTTCCCCCAGCTACATCGATATCTTCCTAAACTGAATCTTTCACTAATTGAACATTCATATTGATTTTTTTTTAAATGCCAGCCTTATGAAGATAGAATTTAAGTAACTGACTATGCTTAACCAAATATACCACTGAGGTTGGCAGGAAGGTAGCTAGGTGAAAAATCATATTCAGTTACTCTGTGCTAAACATTATGCTAAGTGTTTGATGTATGTTGTTTTATTTAATAGAATAACTATAGAATTCATGATTATGAAACTGAACCTCAGCTTACCTTAGCTGCCCAAGATTACCAATGAGTGACTCAGCTTGTCTGACTCTTTAGGCCATGTGCTATTCAAGAAGTAATAAAAGCTTTCTTTTGTGATTTATAGTGCTCGGAAAACAATTCCAAGAAACTGACTCTAAAAATATTGTCTTTCATTTACTGCTTTAATAGTAAGCACTCATTTGGGCACATCTTTATTTTTTAAATCAAATTAATTTACCATGGGTTTACAATTCTAAATAAATTTCAGGAGTAGGGAGCTTCACACCTTGATACGTGCATATACTCATTGTACCCACTACCAAAGTTTTAGTACATTCACACTATCAAATTGACTACCTCTTCCCATGATTCGTACGCCCCACTGCCCCTTGCCCTCTGGTAACCACCATGTTTTTCTCACAGTCTAAGAGTTAGTTTTGTTGTGTTTTGTTAGTTCATTTGGTTTGCTTAATATATTCTACAAATGGGTGCGACCATCAGTAAATGTCTTTCACTTTCTGACTTATTTTGCTTAATGTAGTCACCTCAAATCCATCCGTATTATTGCAAAAGGCAAAATTTCATCTTTTTAAGATCAGAAACAGGTGAGGATGTGGAGAAAAAGGACCCCTCATAGATTGTTGGTGGGAATGTAGACTGGTCCAGCCCCTATGAAAAACAGTATGGAGATTTCTCAAAATATTAAACATAGCTTTATCTTGTTATCTAGCAATTTTACTCTTTGGTATCTATCTAAAGAATGTAAAAATCCTAACTTGAAGGGATTGATACACTATGTCCACTGCAGCACTGTTTATAATAGCTAAGTTGTGGAAACAACCTAAATCCCTAAGGATGACTTGTTAAGGAAGATGTGGTATATTTCTACAATGGAATACTACTCAGCTTGAAAAAGATGAACTCTTGACATTTATGGCAGCATGGATGGAACTGGAGGGGATAATGCTAGATGAAATAAGTCAAAAGAAGTAAGAGAAGTTCCAGATGGTTTTATTTCTATGTGGAATATAGAGAAACAAAGTGTCAGACAAAACCAAACCAATAAAAAACCTTAGAAATATGGTAGTAGGATTAAGACTACTAGAGGAGGAGGAATAAGGAGGAAGAGTAGGGTGGGGAGGGGATACAATGAACTATGGTAGAGGGCACAGGGTGCCTTGGTGGTGGGTGTGGTAAGATGACATGTATGCTTCTGAATCACACATGTTATAAACCATTGTAATCTCAGCTAAAAAAGATTTCATCTTTTTAAAAAAAGATTTATTTATGCACACAAGAGCTGGGGTGTAGGCCAGAGGTGTGGGGTGTGTATGTGAGAGGATTTACCAGAGACAGAGTGGGGAGCAGAACAGGCAGGCTGAGGGGAGCAGTGGTCAAGACAGGAGAGGTCCCCTGTGCCAAGTGGGTCAACTCCCTGGCCTGGGATTGAACTCCTGCTGCAGTGGCTGTGGATAGCTGCATAGTGCTGAGACTTAACCCCTTGCACCACCAGGGAGGTCCGATTTCATCTTTTTAAAATAACCAAGTATAATCCATTGAGAATTCTATACCACAACCTTTTTATCCATTGATCTGTTGATGCGCATTTAAGCTGTGAATAATACTTCTATTAATTAGGTGCATATATCTTTTTGAATCAGTGTTTTCACATTCTTTGGGTAAACACTTAGGAATGGTATTGCTAGATCATGTGATATTTTACTTTTGGTTTTTAAAGTAATCTTACCGTTTTACATAGAGGCTGCAGATTTGGATGCATCTTTTAATAAGATGACAAAAATAAGCCACTCTGAGGGTAACCACTCCAGAATGAACATGAGCATATATTAAAGCATGAATTTTGTGATTAATTTTCTTTCCTCCTTTTCTACTGTACCTGACTGATCAGTTCTTCCCTGGAGTTGTCACTTTCTTTTCTTACCTATCACATTATTTAATTCCCTGTCTGTTTGTGGACTGTTCTAAAAGTCCCAGTGTTGATGGTGGCTCTTATACAAATTTTTGTACCTCAAAACTACAGGACTCCTATAATGCTAGTAAATAGTGGGAGTTAAATAACTTTGAAAGAATTAAGGGTCTTCAGGACATAGTTCCTTGCTTGGGGCATAAGGGAAAGGAGATAAATAAGGATCAAATAATTCAGAACCTTGAAATTATTATTTGTGTAGTTCATTATTAAAATGACCCGTGGAAAGCACATTTCTTTTATCAGGATACAGACTGGATGTGTCACATTTTCCTGTAGACTTTAAGACTTTAAACCAGGGCCTTCCCCCCCCCCGCCCCCCCCCTTGATCGCTGGCTGCGCTGCGGAGCTGTGACATGAGGAGTTTGACGCCCGGGAGGAGAATCCCACATGGTGCCGCAGACCTCTCCTGCCTCACCCCTCACCCGCTGCTCCCCTCAGCAGTGTACCTCTGATCTGCCTGTTCTGCTCCCCACTCTGTTTCTGGTGAACCCTCTCGCCGCCCCACGCCTCTGGCCTGTACCCCAGCTTGTATGTATAAATAAAAAAAAAAATCTTAAAAAAAAAACTTTAAACCAGAAATTGCCCAGAAGATGAAACTAATTGTTTTGTGATCATTTACTCACCCAGACTACAAATTATGTAAATTATGTAAATAAATTATGTAGAGAAATTTATTTGAGAGGCAGAAAAGAAAATGAAAATCACTGTATTTCCATTGGAGATCACCAATGTTACACTGTGGCAAATAGCTTTTCCAGAATTTTTCCTGATAAGAAATAAGAAATATGGGCCTCCCTGGTGGCGCAGTGGTTGCACGCTGCGCTGTGGATCTGTCAGCAACAGTGTGTGAGTTCGGAGCCCGGCTGGGGAGAGTCCCACATGGTGCGGCAGACCTCTCCTGCCTCCGCTGCTCCCCTCAGCAGTGTATTTCTGATCTGCCTGTTCTGCTCCCCACTCTGTCTCTGGTGAGCCCTCTCGCTGCCCCACGCCTCTGGCCTGTACCCCAGCTTGTATTAAAAAAAAAAAAAAGAAATAAGAAATACGACATGCATGCCATTTGTGTCTAAGTAACTGAGGCTGTACTATAGAAACAAATACTTAAGAAGCAAAAGATTTTCTTCCTTTGCAAGTGAATCTGGTACCAATATGTTAGCTGCTATTGTTTTGTTACCATTGTTAATAATGACATCTGATCATATCAAAACACAAAATTTAAATGTTTATAATATTTCAATTTTTATTATATGATCTTTTTTTTCCTTTTGCCTCAAATTGTTTGGGAAGTCTAAAAATTCTTAGATTGTATTTTTCTATCTCTTTTGTTACAGAATGCTTCAGAGAGTCATAATTGTGCCAGAAGTCTCTTAATGGCAGATAGAGTGCAAATAGTTGTGATTCTGTCTGAATTTTTTAATTCCACATGGGAGAAGGCAAATTGTGCAAGTAAGTAATTGAGCAAGCAAGTAAGTAATGCTACAGTTATGGTTCAATAGTATGTGTCAGGTTTTATTTTCATGAATATTGGAATCCTTGAAGCTGAATCATACTTTTTATTACTAAGTTTAGCTTCATTGTTAATTTGTGGAAACTACTTAGGCAAATACCGAAAGGCAGAAAAGTACAGCAGTTAATAGCATGAGCTTTGCAATTAAGACAGATCTGTATTTGATTCTAAGTGCTGCCACTTACTAGTCCTAACCTACTAGTGTCAGATTTTGCCTCTTGGAACTTCACTTTCCTCGTCTATAAAGAGGTTACCACTGGATCTGCCATAACGGATCTACCATATATATGGTTTTGAGGATTAAGTGAAATAAATTGTATAATGCACTTAGCTCAGTACCTGGCTTGTAGTTAATATTCACGAAATATTAACTGTTTAATACAATAAATATTATGCTTATAATTATCTGTCATGGTAGTGGTGAGAAGTGATAATATCTGTTCTACCAGTTTTGCAGGTTTGTTATGTCTTTGTATAGTAAAATGAGATCTATTTTCAGGGACTCTTTAGAAAAATTAAAGCATTATTGGGCCTCCCCGGTGGCACAGCGGTTGAACGCTGCACTGTGGAGCTGTCGGCAGCGTGCGATGCGAGTTCAATGCCCAGCCGGGGAGAATCCCACATGGCGCGGCAGACCTCTCCTACCTCGCCCGCTGCTCCCCTCAGCAGTGTATTTCTGATCTGCCTGTTCTGCTCCCCACTCTGTCTCTGGTGAACCCTCTCACCACCCCACGCCTCTGGCCTGTACCCCAGCTTGTATGTATAAATAAATAAATCTTTAAAAAAAAAAAAAGAAAGAAAAATTAAAGCATTATTTTGATTCAAAAGTGTTTTGAATGCCAACTATGCACCAGGCAATTCTTGTTTTCCATAAGTTCTAATTTATGAGGGGACAAATTATTATAATTAAAGGTAGACAAATAAAAGCTTTAATAAAGTTATAGAGTCCTTGGGGTAGTAGAGAAATAAGTCAAATTGAAGAGAATTTGAAATGACATCCTGGAGGAGTTACCTTTTAATCCTATGCTTGTATGGCTTGTCATGATTTCACCAAATAATGAGAAGAAGCACACTGCAGATAGAGAAACATCATGGACAGAAGTACAGAGGTATAAAGAACAGTAGATGGTTCAGGGTCCTGGCAGCATAGTGGAAGGAATTGTTAGAAAGGGGAAGTAGGACCTTGACTGGCAAAGTAGTTTATCATTTATGCCAATATTTTTTAGTGCTTGGAACAGCAGCATATTGTTAAGAAATGGTAATAAACTCCCATATCTTGAGTGTGTACAACACACATGAAATTTAAAAGGCAATGAGAAGTATTATAGGTACTTTACCATAGCATGTTCCAGAATTTTTTTTAAAGATTTATTTATTTATGCATACAAGAGCTGGGGTGTAGTCCAGAGGTGTGGGGGTTGTGAGAGGATTCACCAGAGACAGAGTGGGGAGTAGAACAGGTGGATCTACTGAAATACACTGCTGAGGGGAGCAGCGGACAAGGCAGGAGAGGTCTGCTGCGCCATGTAGGAAGCTCCCTGGCCAGGGATTAAACTCCTGTTACAATGGCTGCGAATAGCTTGATAGTGCTGAGACTTAAGCCCTTGTACCACCAGGGAGGCCCTGTTCCAGAACTTTTTTTTTTTAACCATAAAGAGGCTTTATTTTCTAGAACTCCATTGGAAGAGAAAGAGAATGGCCAGTAAAGAAGTTACCACAGTAGTTTAGGCAAGAAGCAAAGAAAACATAAATTAGGGCAGGGACCATAGAAATAGACAGGATGGATTAAAAATCTGTGAACCCTTAAGTCATTAAGTAACTTTTCTAAGGATTTGTTTTTGTTTAGTTCATATGTAGAAAATCTTATTGGGAAAAAGACCTCCTCCAAGGGATATCTTTTGCCCTCATGATGCTATTTTATTTTCATTCTTTGATGAGTAATATCCAATATGAGGTTTGGTAATAATTATCAGTCCATATATTTTTTCTTACATACTGAAATCAACCTATATCTGTAGTTATCTGGGTGATAATTTATAAATATAATGATGGTATTGAACCACTGTGTTATCCTAATGTACTTCCTGATCCATCAAAGAAAAATTCGCTTTCAACTAGTTCAAGTAATTTATGTTGAGAAGGAAAGATCCTCTATTCTCTTAGGTTCACTAGAGGGATATATGAAATATATTGACAGCAGATTGATTAACAAGAGAAACAAGCATCCGAATGCATTGATTTTTAATATTGCATGGGTCTGAGCATCACTGGGAAAAAAGTAAACCACCAAAAGTAGAAATAAGATTTGAGAACTTAATAGGGGGAGGGGAAGACCATTTAAGGAGAGTGAGTGGTTTTTAACAAAAATGAGTAGACCTTTAGAAGAAGAGATGGGAGATATGATAGTTAGTGACAAAGTTTGTCTGGGTATAGCGTCTATTTCTAGTCTCTCCTATGATAAGAGTCAGTCTAGTCAGTCTTCTCTGGTTGATAAAACTCCCAGGGAAGAAATTTATGACTGTTGAGTTTCTTCTGGTGGATATGTCTTCAGGCAGATAAAGAGAATTCAGAGTAAACCTGTCCCTGCATTTGCCCTTTTTCAAGTACTTTCTGTTCTAAAAATCCTTATTGCGAAGAGGCATGTTTTTTTTTGTTTTTGTTTTTTTTTAAATATATATTTTTATTGTTATTTATGTCTTTTACATTTTGTATTCCCCTTGGGTAGCCCACCACCAATTCACCCGTGATCCATCTCCATGGTCCCTTGTGTTCTTTTCTATTCCATTTTGTGCAAAGAGGCATGTTTTAGAAAGGCATGTTCTGCTACCCTTCACTTACTGTGTCTTGATTATTTAAAAATCAGTAATGAAATGTAATGGCTAACCAGATCAATTAACCACTCTTTCCCATATTTAATCTACATGGTAATGTACTAAGCATAAATTATTTTCTCTTATTTGTGTCTTATTTCAAGTCTTAGTTTCATATATATATATATTTTTAGATTTATTTATTTATGCATACAAGCTGGGGTACAGGCTAGAGGCGTGGGGCGGGGAGAAGGTTCACCAGAGACAGAGCGGGGAGCAGAACAGGCAGATAGACCGAAGTACACTGCTGAGGGGAGCAGCGGGCAAGGCAGGAGAGGTCTGCCGCGCCATGTGGGAATCTCCCTGGCCGTGTGTCGAACTCGCGTCACCGCTGCCGACAGCTCCACAGCGCAGCGCTTAACCTCTGCGCCACCAGGGAGGCCCCTTAGTTTCATATTTATTAAGCTTAATTATGTTATTCAGGTACAAAATTCCAGCAGTTTATGTGATATTTTCTGAAGCATGTTCTATTTTTCAGAAATTGGTGATTGTCTCTGTTGTTTTCTATAAAACTAGTTTTGAAAAACATAAATCTTTATACAAACTCCTAATAGATGCCAAATACTTTATCCAAAGATGCATAATTCCTGTTATGATAATTGAGTAGATTTCTGTGTAAGGCCTTAACTTGAATCCTTCACACCTTTAAGAATGCCTCTTGAGCTGATGTCTGTGCCCTCACTGAGAAAAAAGCGATGCTAATCCTCTCTTGATGAGGCCGCATTGATTATGTGAAATGAGGAAAATTCATAATGACCACTTCACTTAGTGCTTATAGAAGCTTTATTATTACTAATATTCCTTAACTTACTAATTTCTAAAACATATAGCTTCTCAGTGCTTATAACCTTATGCTCTCAATTCTTGCAAATGGATAAAAGAGGAATTTTACTAGCGTTCCTTTGTTTTAAATCAGAAAGTCAGGGCTCTTTAATAATGAAGACATTTTTAACCCATTATATAAATGAACTCCTTTGTGCTTTGTCATTCCACTGTCTAATAATCATTAAAAATTTTTGATGATATTGTCTTAATGTAGTACTCAACAAGATGACCAGCCTATTCACTTTTAGTTTAATTTTTAAGTTATTTGAAATGAAAAAGAATGTCGGTAAAGTAGAAGTGATTAAGTTCTTTTGTTGTTGGGAGAGGCTTCCTTTATAAATTACTTTTTTCTTTTGTCTAATTTTCTAATGTTTCTATAAATTACCTTTTCATAAGAAATATTTCAGCTGCAGGGCCTCCCTGGTGGCGCAGCGGTTAAGCTGCGCTGTGGAGCTGTTGGCAGCGGTGATGCGAGTTCGACGCCAGGTGGGGAGATTCCCACATGGCGCGGCAGACCTCTCCTGCCTTGCCCGCTGCTCCCCTCAGCAGTGTATTTCCATCGATCTGCCTGTTCTGCTCCCCACTCTGTCTCTGGTGAACCCTCTCACCACCCTATGCCTCTGGCCTATACCCCAGCTTGTATGCATAAATAAATAAATCTTTTAAAAAAAAGAAATATTTCAGCTGCATAGACAAAATTAGCATTGCTCTTGATATTACTTTCATAGGCAACATAGGGACACACACTCATTTATTTATATGTTGCATATGTTAGTTGCCATGATATGACTCATTATAACATGGATGTATTGCTATGCATAAAATTGTATTCTCTCTACTTCCCTGAAAAATGTCTATTACAGAAACTAGAAACTTGGTCAATCTAGTTTAGTCCAATATACTAATATTCTACATATTTGTAATTGTTTTTGTTTATAGCTACTCTTCCTTATGCATAAAAGAATTCAAGGGCTACTTTGTTAATGATGCCGAGCCAGGATTAAGAGGAGCTTATGTTTTTTGAAAAAAGAATTTAGTATGTGAATTTTTAAAAAACTGACAGAGTAACATTTTCAAATAATAAAGAAAAATAGTATAATTAAGAGAATGCTTAATTGGAAGCCTGGAAAGTGTATTTTATATTTCAGTGCCTTACTAATTTGATGTATGCTTTTCAGTATATCACTTTATTTCTGTTTCCTAATTTGTAAAGTGCTTCCTTAGGTTTTTAAATGATAAGGTGAATAGTCAGAGTAGGCTCGCATTCTTGAGAAGACAAAGCTACAGAGAATGTAGAGTACCTGAGTTCTAAGGGGTAAGCTTCTAGGAACAGTTTCATCAGCTGGGCCCCATCTTTTTTTTTTTTTTAAAGATTTATTTACGTATACATGCAAGCTGGGGTACAGGCCAGAGGCATGGGGTGGCGAGAGGGTTCACCAGAGACAGTGGGGAGCAGCACAGGTAGATAGTCAGAAACACACTGCTGAGGTCAGCAGCGGGCAGGGCAGGAGGGATCTGCCTGCCATGTGGGAATCTCCCTGGCCAGGCGTCGAACTCGCATCGCTGCTGTCAACAGCTCCACAGCGCAGCGCTTAACCACTGCGCCACCAGGGAGGCCCCTGGGCCCCATGTTTGCCAGGTGCAGAATAGCCTTTGTGGTAGGGACCTAAGTAAGGGGATGAATAGGACTGAGATAGGGTGGCTTTTTGTAATTAACCCACCTGGGGGGATGGCTACCTTTTTCTAGTTTTTATGAAGGAGTCTTAATGTGCTAGTTGCCCTGTTCACCAGGTTGAGGTTTCATATCACTTGCCAATTCTCATCAGTTGGTGGTGACTGCCTGAATCCATGTGTATCTCTGGGTAGTGGAGGAGTTGTCGACTCTGATTATTGTGTGTAATGGTTTAGAACATAGATCTGAATGTTTTATTTTCAATGTTGAGAGTGCAGGCTCAGGAATCAGACTGAGCAGAAATTCAGGTTCTCATCAATTTTGTGACTTTGGCACCCTTCTTAATTCCTCTAAGCCTCTGTTCCTAATTATAAAGTGGAGACAGCAATAGTTCTTGCCTCATGGAAACATTGTAAACATAAAGTATGTGTGTTGAAACTACTGGCATAGCATTTGGAAGATAACAAGTATGCGTTAATGTTAGCTTTCACTATAGGGTTGATGTTTACCATAGTACATGCATATCATACTGTGTCATAGGCTAGCATCTATTCTGGAAGAGGAAAAAAATATTTTTCCTCTATCCACTTCAGGTTCTCCAGGTGGGACTGTAAATTAGATTAAAAAGAGAAAACCGGTTGATTAAAGTGTGCATGCCCACATGGGAGCACCCAGTGCTGAGAAATCCAAAAGGATGGTTAGAATTTGTGCTTATATACCATGTTGGGCTAATCAAAGGAAAAGGATGTTTACAACATTCCTGTGAGGCTTCTGGATGGGCAGACACAGTTATAAGAAGGTGACCAGGAAAAGTATGGTAAGCAAGGGTAGTTTAGTAAGATTTGTAATGCAGATGTTATTTAGAACCTTTTCCTTTGGTTAGTATTTCCTTCATGTATAAAATTTACACACTAAATTTACAAAAGGAAAACTTGGGTCCTGTTTTTAGAACTTCCTGAATTAACTGGTTCTCCTTTGACCTTTAGCATAAAATCATCCATATGCCAAAGAGGCATATTGTGAGGTGGCATATTCTTAGACCTTTCACTACTTATTTAGTCTATTATTCATTAAATTCTTTCTATTTGCGTCACTGTCTTTCTCCTCCTGGATAATTGAAATAGCTGCCTATTCTGTCTTTCTATCTGTAGTAATACCATGTTAAATAACCCTGAGGGGGTATAAGATAAAGCTATCAGTTCAAGTTCAGGAGGTCATGAGAAAGGGTTGAGTACTAGAGAATAGAAAATATTTGGAACATCCTTTGTGGAGTAATTGGTAGGGTGTCTATGAGGATTGTTTTGAAATCCTGAGGTCAGAATTTATATTGAATCCCTTCCTTACAACTTTAGAACGTTCTATAATAGTGTTTTACAAACAAAATTGGGAGTAGAAGTCGATGGCGACAGTTCAGGATTGGAAATGCTTGTGAGCCTGTGGGGAGTAAAGAGGGCAAGGATTGTAGGAAAGTGAGATCAAAATCATTGACCACCAAATTCCAGGATATGAAACCATGCACTTAAGCCAGGAGCCTGAGAGGGTGAGCTGAGATGTAAAAGGAGAGGTAAAAGCAAAGTGAGAATAAAGAATAGGTTTCTGGTCAGAGACCATGGAATCGCATGTCATGCAGATTTGTTCTTCTCTCCTTCTGGCCTGAGACATTGGCTGTAACGATGCTCCACCAGAGCCTCAGTCAGGCCAAGCAGCCTCGGAACATGATCCTTGTCTTCATATTGAAGCCAGAGGTGCTGGAGCAGCACCAACTGGGTAGTCTGGCATTGTTCATTACGGATACTCACTGGGACAGAAGGAATAACCTAGAAATACCTTTGAAAAAAGCTGAGTGCCAATTATCAATACAAGTTTTACTCAGTGAAGTAAATTACAACAAACTAAGGAAAGAAAGTCCAGACTTCAAAATAAAATGTTTCACTAGAAAGCTGCTGAGAATGAAAGTCTTCCAGAAGCCTTCCATCACACAATTTTCCAATTAACCAGGACTCATTTTCCCTCTAAGTGCACAAAATCATATTGGTGCATTGTATTGGGTTTTTGTTGTTTTTATTTATTTATTTTACTTTTGTATAGAAGAGCTGGGATGGAGGCCAGAGGTGTGGGGGAGAGGGCTGTGTGTGAGAGAATTTACCAGAGACAGAGTGAGGAGCAGAACAGGCAGATTTACTGAAATACACTGCCCAGGGGAGTAGTGAGTGAGACAGGAGAGGTCTGCTTGCCATATGTGGGTTAGCTCCCTGGTTGGGGATTGAACTCAGTGAAGATTGTGCTGAGACTTAACCCAGGCCATCAGGGAGGTTTACACTAATTAATAAATTACCTGAAACTGAAAAAAAAAATAGGTTCACCAAAGAAGGGAGAATAGACGAATTATACTATATTCATACATAGAAAACAAAAAGATAAACTTGAGCTAGTCCTAAGTAAGAGTAGCAAGTCACAGAGGAACATCATTTATGTAAGATTTTTAAAAGGTTGTAAAGTAATTCTATTTCCGGGCTTCGCTTGAAACCCCCTTTATCATTATTGTAGGCAAAATTCTCTCAAACTTGTTTCTCTGGTCTTGCAATTCATGATAAATTATAAAGAGCAAATTAAAAATGGTTACCCTGTTTGATGCAATAAATTACCCACTAGTGAAGATGGAAGAGCATACGATACTAAATTTGGCACTGAAAATGTTAAAAAAAAAAAAGCCTATCAATTTAGATAAAATTAACGTTGGATAAATAGCACTAAAAGCACCCCTATTAAGGCAGCATTTGAAAAATGATGTTCATGATTAGCATCTTGCACAATCAACTCAATTTAACTTTTTCTGTTTTTTTTTTATAAAATGAGATTATATCATTATTTTAATGAAAATGGTTATGACAATTTTTTTTTTTAAAAAAAGGTAAGCTTCATGTGTTTGGAAAATTCTCTTACATGGAATACTTCATGTTTATTTGTTTATTCAAAAGAATTGCTATAATGTTAAATAGAAGATACAGCTTGAGAGATAAATAACAGATTATGTATGCTTGAGGTATATTAATGTACTTTTTTGGTTTTTTGACAGATTGTTTAGTGAACACAAGTGAAGAGCTATCAAATAGCACAATGTACTTCCTCAATCTATTTAATCAGACGTTGACCTGCTTTGAAAATAAACTTCAGGTATTTCAAATGATATTTAAAACTAAGTGTTGCTTTATACAAATGAATAATGAATATTTCCAATTGTTATTGTATTAATAATTGATATTATCTGTACACTGAGTAGGTAGGTCTCTAATTTTGGAGCTTTTAATACAGGTAGTGGTAGCCCTATTTTATAGAATAAATCTGAGGCTCAGTGATATAGTCAACTATCTAACATTGCAACTCAGTACTTTCACATGCTACAATATTTTCTGTACTTTTAGGAAGGCAAAAGCTTACATTAAAGAGATGATGATGTTTATTGTGTGTATTATTTTTGCCTAGGAGAGCATACAGTTTAGAAATTATTCAGAAGTATGCGAAAAGTGCCGTGAGTCATACAAAACTCTGAGTAGTCTGTACAATAAAATGCAAAAAATGAACAAACTTGAGAATAAGGCTGAATCCGGAACACATTTATGCATTGATGTGGAAGATGCAGTAAGTACTTAGCTTCTAAATAATACTTCAGTAGTATTATCCCTTGTAGAGGTATACTGGAATTTATTGATGCTGTCCTCAACCAAAAATAATTATAAAGTAACAAAGTTTTAGAATATCCTGATCTGTTAAATATTTTTTAAATGGAAATTAATCAGGTACTTCATAAGTGAGTTGTTGATAAAATTTGGTATTTTTTAAATTTGATAATGTGTATCATTTTCAGAGGTTACTTTGAAATTGTTACTCATTCACATTTCAATTTCTTGTGCACTTGTTGCTAATTCAGGAAGTCTCTGGGTTTTGCTAATGTGTTTCTTTTTTTTTTTTAAAGATTTATTTATTTATGCATACAAGCTGGGGTGTAGACCAGAGGTGTGCGGAGGTGAGAGGATTCACCAGAAATAGAATGGGGAGCGGAACAGGCAGATCCACTGAAGTACACTGCTGAAGGGAGAGGCAGGCGAGGCTGGAGAAGTCTCCTACACTACGTGGGAATCTCCCTGGCCGGGTATCGAACTCATGTTTCAGTGGCTGTGGACAGCTTCATAGTGTTGCGCTTAACCCGTTGTGCCGCCAGGGAGGCCTCTTGCTAATAATGTGTTTCTGAAGCAATTCCTCAATTTCCTATCCCATTGCTTTATTTCTTTATAGCTACTTCCATCTGAAAATTTTGTTTACTTACTTATAGTCTTTCTTCTATCATTAAAATATAAGCCAAAGAAAGACAAAGACCTTACATCCTTTTTTGTTCACTGTTCAGTACTTAGTTCCTGGCATTTGGCAGAACCCTAGTAATGAATGAATTCATCAAAAAAGCTTTTTTCTCCACTGCATAACTTGCCTTTACATGAGGATTCACTAGATGGCGATCATGTCTTTTTAAAGGAATGTGATAGCTGAGTACTGAAGCATTAGAGGAAATGGAAGAATTACTGGCTAAAAGTAGAGAGGTTGAAGTAGAAATTGATTAACTTAATGGTTGAGTATGATTAGTGTGAATTATTATAGCAGCTCAGAGAGAACTATAGCAGGTCAATAGTCTTCAGGTTGGTAAAATGGAGGCAGCATGGGGATATTTGTTTTTACTACTTGATTTGTAATGTCTAGAATAGTAACTGGCTTCTAGTAGGTGCTCAATAAACACTAAGTATATACAAAATAAAAGAATGAAGAAAAATGAATATTTCCATGGCCTAAGTTGGATTACACAGGAAATCAACATGACTATTTTAGAACATTCTTGTTGCAGTAAGCAAAACTTATACAGTACACCATTTGCATAGTATTTCATAGATACCTCTTGAACAGAAGTCCTGTAAAATTGTTATTTTTATTTCTGTTTCTAAAAACATTTCAACAAACTCAGTGACATTACATATAAAAATCTATAGTTTGTTTTTGTGAACTTCCCCCAGTTTTATTGAAATATAATTGAAAAATGAAGTTGTAATATATTTAAAGTGTACATTGTGATGATTTGATGTATGCCTGCATTGTCAATAGATTCCCACCATCAAGTTAATCACACATGTATCACCTCACAAAATTATTCTTTAAAACATTTTTTAATGAATGAAGCAGGATCTAACTATCTTCCTATTGATATAAGTTCTGTGTTTGAAAATCTGTGAAAAGTGGACATTCTTTCGACAGTATTATGAATTAAGAATATTCTAATTAGGGGGTCTCCCTGTGGCCTGAGGGTTTAAGTCTCAGCACTATCACCACGAGGACCCACATGAGTTCAATTCCCAGCCAGGGAGGCACACATGGCACAACACACCTCTTATGTTTCGCCTGCTGCACCACTTAGCAGTGTCTTTCAGTAGCTCTGCCTGTTCTGTTCCCTACTCTGTTTCTGGTGAATCCCCTCACCCACCCACCGCACTGCTGGCTTGCACCCCAGTTCTTCTATGCAAAAAATAAATGAATAAAATCTTTAAAAAATAGAATATGAAATTTCTATGTGGAGATAAGTTTATACAATGGCTAATTGTGAACTAGTTTATTGCCCTGGCAGAAGAAATTGCACTCAACTATCAATGAATTATTTTTTTAGGGATATTTCATTTAAAATTTGGGTTCCTCTTGAGTTATTAACAAAATAATTTTCCTGATTTGAAGACAACTTAACTATAAAATAGTGTGATATTATTTGTTATTATTCCAGATGAACATCACTCGAAAACTTTGGAGTCGAACTTTCAACTGTTCTGTCCCTTGCAGTGACACAGTGCCCGTAATTGCCGTTTCTGTGTTCATTCTCTTTCTACCTGTGGTTTTCTACCTTAGTAGCTTTCTTCACTCAGAACAGAAGAAACGCAAACTCATTCTACGTAAGTTTCTTTTGACAATTGTTCATTTATTTAGAAAAAACCCTACATGTATTTTTAAAATTTAGGATGTTTTAGAAACGACATATTCTTTGAGAACTCAATCATATTACTTTAAACCATTTCTCTGCTTCAAATTTTACAATTATGATTACTAATGGAAAGGAAGTGTGTAAGAAGTTTATAAGTACAATAATCAAAAATCAATATACAGTATCTTCCCGATGCATTATTTGAATAAGCTAGAAAACTGGAATAAGTTTGGCAATAATAGGAATAGAAACAAAGGCTTTGCAGTCCTGAAATGGTGATAGCAGGGAGATAGACACAGCTTGTAGGCTGACTGGAGCCATGCCAGAACCACCTAAGAATGCCCCAGGCAGGGAGAAACTATAGCTTACACACAGACAATTTGTTTACAAATAAATTGGAATTGTAGTTAAGTTACTTGACATGTAATATGAGTTCCATCCATAATCCTTTCCTTTCTCCCCATCAATAGGGCAGAGCAGAAAAGGCACTAACTAAAAGATCCTTTTTGGCTGAAAAAGAGTGGCTTTCTAAAATGGGCTTCTTGCTTATTATCGGAATGAAGTATGGAGTACTTCCTTAGTAATTAATTAATTTTATGTATGGATTAATTTTAGTTTGGAGAAAATTAGGTTTTTTACATTAGGTTTTTTTTTTCTCTGAAATATTTGTGCCTATGGTACAAAAATTCTTTTTCCTATCAATTTCTTTCTAGCATATCTTCTCTAATTTCAATTTTAATATAACTAACTTCTAAAAAAAGGTTACTTGTGGATCAATTTGATTAGATTTATAATGTTAACTTAAAAAGCTATCTGTTAGAGGGGAGAGTCTTTATCATGAGCATATTTACTTAGAGCTTTTTGAAGAAGATGGCTAACATTCTGTAAATATGTAATTACTCACTTCTGAAAGCACTTATTTAGAATAATAACAAAATAGCGCAGGAATCTCACTATTGAGAAACTTTATTTCTCAGGGCTTGGTTTAGCATCTTATTTGCCTTGCAAATCCAAACTCTACATAGATATTACTGCTTCTGATCACTGTTTTTCTTTGCTTGCTTATGTTTTCGCAGTAAAAGTCAACACTTGCCATGTGCTTGTGCAAGTCACAAACCTTGTTGTCTTTTAATTTCTTTCCTTAATTCTTTTATTTACCCACTCCCACATTTCTTTACCCACCTTTTTTTTTTTTAACTCATCAACAAGTACTGCTAGCCCTGCTTCCACAAATATGCATTAAATTGTCATTTCTGTGTGTCCACTGACAATACCATACATAGAGAGGCCATCATCATCTCTCCTCTGCACTAATGCTGAATCCCTTTAGCTAATATATTTGCTTCCATTTCTTGACCCACTGTAGTCCCTTCTCCATATTGTAGCAAGAGTAATTTTTTTTAATTTTATATATATTTTACATCATTCTTCCTTTTTGTACAATGCATGCTTTTTCCTTTCAGGTATAGTCCCCATAAAATTTCCATCACCAGTTCACCCATTCACCATCACCATAAATTTCTATAAATTGTGTTCTTCCCTTCTCTGTTCTGATCCCTCTCCCTTCCTGTCCCCTGCAGTATCTCTGATTAATAGTTGCCTGTTAATTTTGTTTTTAATGAATTATAATTTTTTTTTCCTGATCCCTTATTTGGTTCCCTTACCTTCCTCCTATAAGTGAAACCATCCGATATTTTTCTTTTTCTTTCTGGCTTATTTCACTGAGTGTAATCCCTTCTAGCTCCATCCATGTTGCTGTGAATGGCATGCATTTATCTCTTTTGATTGATAAATAGTATCCCATTGTGGGGTGTGTGTGTGTGTGTGTGTGTGTGTGTGTGTGTGTGTGTGTGTGTACATACCACATCTTCTTGATCCACTCATCTATTTTTGGACATTTGGATTGTTTCCATATCTTGTAGCAAGAATAATTTTCAAAACAAATTTCCCCATGATCGCTTCCCATTTGAAACCCTTGATATGTTCCTGTTACACACAGAATAAAATCCATACATAGTTCCAGGGTCTGTTCTCCAAGCTGTTTGTGACCTGGTCCCCATCTACCTTTCTTAATTCATTTCATATACTCCTCTGCCGACTCAATGATGCTTATGTAGGCAGTCTGTCCTTCTTTTTGTTCCTCTCAAATACCAAGCTCATTCATATGGCCTCTGTCCTAAGGCTCTTTTATTTGCCCTCCTCATCTTCCTAGCAACTTGTCACCCAGGTCTTAGGTCAAGATCTTTAAATTACCCTTTGTTTTCCACCTTATTTGTTTGTCTCCCCTAACTCAACTGCAAGTTCTGCCAGAACAAGGATTTTGTTTGTCTTGCTCACCACTGTAACAACAGCATCTAGAAAATATTTGGGTCACAGGAGGTACTCAAAAAATATTCCTCAGAATGCCAGTCCTGTAAAATTCCTTTTCATGAGCTTCATCATATATGAATATAAATTAAATATTCTGAGATTATACTCCCAAAACTTGATATAATACCTTTGAATGTTTCACAGAAGCATTGTTTATGATTAAATAAATTAGCAACTTCAGGAAGTTTGCCAGTGTAAAAGCAAGCAGTTCTTGTTACCTCATCGACATTTTTATTTACTTTATGCCACCATTCTGCTTATCCCTTTTCATCAAGTCCTGTGAGACTAGGGATTTAAAAAATGAACAAGGCACAATACATGCCTTCAAAGAATACACTGACCATAATCCAATTACAAGAGATGTAGTAGAGGTTTATTGTGGTTGGACCACAGGGAGGATAAGAATAACTGCATTGGGAGTATTGGTCTTCATCATTAGATGATCCCTGAGGTGGAATTGTGAAGGATGTTGTGATTTATCTAATAGAGATAAGGAAGTTACAGATATATACTCATTGTGTTGATACATGGTTAATTTAATAAATTAGTCAGTAATAAGCTAGATTACTTCTTGTAATTTTAAACAACAACTATGGAAAAAAACCTATTGCTTTAGTCTGCCTTTGAAATCCACTGAAGGTTTAAGAAGTAAATTTCTAGCTTAGGCTGTTTTTTAGTTTTAGTTGCCCTTTAGTTTAGGCTGACGTAATACATGGGTTTAAAAAGTCGCATTTTCATCTTAAAGTTAGTATGGTTGTGAGGGAAGACCCTGATAGAAATTAGAATAGTGGTTCTCATCCTTGACTACAGTACTGTAGCCATGTCATAATTGTTTGCAGAGCTTAAAAAAAAATACAGATGCCTGGGTCCCATTACAGACCTAAATCATAACCTCTACTCTAGTGTTAAGAACCTCTGAAGTAGAAAGATTCCTGGTTATTCAGTTTAAAATATTCTCACTGTGGCACAATTGTCTTTCATTTCTGGAATGTGAAAAACATGCATGTTTAACTATAAGTATACAAAACATATTCCCAAACCAAATATCCAGGTTAAAAAAAAAACAACAACCCTAATATCTCAGTTTCATTCCCATCACAATAAAAATTGATAGTAACCTTTTGTTAGCGACCATGTTTGTTAGGTGTTCATGCCAGTGCATGTACCATACAACTCACTTTTCATTGCAAGGCGTTAGAAATTTTCTTTAACATTACAGAATTCTTTCACTATATACTTTTTTTTTTTAAGATTTATTTATTTATGCATACAAGCTGGGGTACAGGCCAGAGGCGTGGAGTGGCGAGAGGGTTGATCAGAGACAGAGTGGGGCATAAGTAGAAGAGGCAGATGGAAGGAAACACACTGTTGAGGGAAGCAGTGGGCAAAGCAGGAGAGGTCTGCCGCGCCATGTGGGAATCTCCCCAGACCAGTGTCGAACTTCTGTCGCTGCTGCCGACAGCTCCACAGCGCAGCACTTAACCACTGCGCCACCAGGGAGGCCCTTTCACTATATACTTTTTTTTTTTTAAAGATTTATTTATTTATACATACAAGCTGGGGTACAGACTAGAGGCGTGGGGTGGCGAGAGGGTTCACCAGAGACAGAGTGGGGAGCAGAACAGGCAGATCAGAAATACACTGCTGAGGGGAGTAGCGGGCGAGGTAGGAGAGGTCTGCTGCGCCATGAGTGATTCTCCCCTGCTGGGCGTGGAACTCGCATTTGCGCGCTGCTGATATCTCCACAGCGCAGCGCTCAACCACTGCGCCACCAGGGAGGCCCCTTCACTATATACTTTTAAGAGATATTTATATTTGGATTCTCAATTGAGACTTTAAAATATGTAATTTTATTGTTATACCTTATAGTACTTCCATTTCTTTAAGTTGAGTATTTCTTAAGATTGATGTTCAGGATAATATAATTACATCTGTTTTATTTGGTACTGTTTCTAACAAGATCATGCGCAGCTCCTAGCAAAGTTGTATTTTTTGAGGTTGTAGAAAAAAATGAACTCAGATTTTAATTTTTAGAAAGTCAAATCTATTCAGATTCAAACATAGAATTAATAGATGAATACTATAGTTTACATAAAAATGAATAATCATGTTTAAAGAATTAATTTTAAGTGAAAATATGACATTTTTTTGTTTTATCTAGCCAAACGTCTTAAGTCCAGTACGAGCTTTGCAAATATTCAAGAAAATTCAAACTGAAACCTACAGGATGGCGAATTAACATCATATCCTATGGATGAATGGTGGAAGACACAGCTTGGTCCAAAAGAAGATAAACTGTGATTTGACAAGTCACGTTCTTAAGATATGGAAAGACTTCAGATTTATTTTTAAATAAGTATTTTCAATTTTTCTTTCCTTTTCTGCTCCCTTTTTTAAGGGTCTGGGTATTTTTAATTTCCAGGCATAGCAATGTTGTCATTTTTAAAGTGTATTTGTTATAATAAAGATGTAGGGTTTTTTTGGGTAGGCATATTACTATTTGAGGCTTCTGGTATTTCCTTATTAATGTAGTATCTCAAGTAGCAAAGTTTTTGAAAACCAACATTTAAAAATTAATCAGTTATAGCAAAGACTTTGAAAAAAAATATACTTGCCAAAAAATAGCAGGTCCAAAGATTAATTTAAATTATTCACCATTGCAGTATTACTCTTACATGTACATTTAATATATCATACATTCAAATAATATGTAAACTCTAGTTTCCTTAAAGTCATTTTTGAAAGCTTCCCTTTTTAGTAGTGATAAGGTACATTTGTAAAAAGATTTATGGTAACTGGTTTCTTACTTGACTTTTATAAATAGTAGTTTACACCTTATTTTTGCCTTTATTTCATAAGTAATTTGAAGTCACTGGACTGCTTTATTATATTCAGGGCAAGATGGATTCTTTTTATACCAGGGATATGCATTGTGAATTACATTAAGTTATTTGGCAATTTATAATTTATTGCTACTTTAAATCAAATGTAACATTTTCACACTGTATTTAAATTGTGATCTTTTTAATGGAGATTTGCCCTGGAGCTAATGGACATTTTTGGACATGAGAGAAAGGAGTAAGAAAAGCTTAAGGGAATGGATGGAATGCTCATTATATGATTGTTGAAAGGTTCGGGTCAGAGCCATCAGTAAGAACAAGACTCTAATATAAAAACAATTAGGTTACGATGATTGCTTTTTTCTAAAAAACACTGAAATCTGATAAAAATGATATGATTGCAGTGAAGTCAGATATTTCGCTTTCAAAGCAAATTCTATTTTGGAACACTCATATTAGCTTTTTTTAAAAAAGCTTCCTTTCCGAATTGTTGACAATTTTATTCCTCAGGTTTTTAGTGTTGAGAATTTCATTTATTAATTCCTTCTTACTTTCTTGGTGAAAAGAGGCTTTGTTTTAAACATTGAGAATATAAAGGCTGCTGTATATAGAAACAAGAGTTTGGTTAAATGGTATGAGGATTTGAATCTCTTCATATACTGTAAAATACTCTAAGGAGAGATGGAAAGTGTTTTCATTATTATTATTATTATTTTATGTTTACCATGTATGCTGAGTGAAACTGAAGACTCATCCTTGGATGTGTAACACATCCAAAAGCTGTACGGTTTTTCAAGTCGGCTGCGATCCATTTAAAATGTGCTGGGGTTTGTTCGGCTGTCACACAGTTCATGCTGCTGATACTAATAGCACTATCTTGATTTGAAGCATATGGTTGAGGGCCATTGAAAGCAATCTTTCATTAATGCAGATAAAGCCAGTTTACATGTGCAAAGTTACAGAGTGACATCTTTAATTCTGTAAGTAGTGACTCTTTGAGCACCTTTCAATATTATGTATTTCTAAAAACCATTGCTTTTAGATATGGTTGCTAATAAGCACTTTAAAAAAGAAAAGGCAACCATTACTATTTTTCTGGTTGAGTCGTTGCTCTTTAGAAGTAGCATCAGCAATACACTTCAAAAATAAATATTAAGCATTAAAGTGTATAAGTATTTCATTTTTTAGTCATGTTGAAAAATTCTTTGTGTAGTTCTCAACTCTGAGACACATAGCATATGTGTGTGCACAAGAACATCTTTAGGATTTTTGACACTTTGAAATAAAGGAAGTTGCTTATGAATATTGAAGTGCTATATTTGATTTTTAAACGCATTTTTAAAATTTCAGATGTAATTAACATATTTCAGTTTTTCGGGTATTGAGTTTAAATGCTTTCTTTAAAAGTACTTTTTTTTATCTATTGTTGGTTGGATTTGGGGGGTAGGAATAGCATCAGATATCTTAAGGTGTAACTAACTGAAATAATGAATAATATGAGGGTTTATTTGGTAAGTGTTACTTCAGATGGGCCCAGGATTTACTAATATTTCTTGGATGGGCTCTATTTTTTACTGCAGTATACCCCTTATAACATGGAATGTATTCCCAGAATGACATTGTAGGTGGGGTTATATTCTTGACCAAAAAGTGACATCAAATAAATACTAGATATCACCAGCAATTAATTGTTAAAGCAAAAACATACCAGATAAACTGGTAGGAACTCTTACCAATCAATAACCAACATTTCCCCCCAACGTTCATGTTCTCAGTGTTTTTCTCCTATTGACTTGGAGAATTAATAGCTGTGGTGTGAGCAAACAGCTAGCATACAGACATAAAGAGGATGAATGAACAGGTAAAATCTCCAGAATGAATCGTCTCTCCTCTCACTCCTACTTCCAGCCTGTGATTCCTGAAATTTTTTTTAACTATTTATTTATTTATGCATACAAGAGCTGGGGTGCAGGCCACAGGTGCAGGGGTGGGAGGGAGAGGATTCACCAGAGACAGAGTGGGAAGCAGAACAGGCAGATTGACTGAAATACACTGCTGAGGGGAACAGCAGGTGAGACAGGAGAGGTCTGCTGCGCCATGTGGGTCAGCTCCCTGGCTGGGGATCCAACTCTTGCCGCAGTGGCTGTGATAGCTTCATAGTGCTGAGATTTAACCCCTTTCACCACCAGGGAGGCCCCGATTCCTGAATTTTTTATATAGAAGGGACCTTGGGGTGGTTTAATCTGTATAGAAAAGGAGTTGGGAGTCACTTGTCTTGAAGTGGTATGTGTATAGCAAAATCACTATTATTAGATTGTTTATTTACATGGGGAGGCTTTTGGAAAATACTGGATATTATGAAAGGGTTAAAGCTGTTTGACATTACACTGCTTAGCACACTTTGCCCATCACCCACTCAGTACTTGTTGCTCCAACCTAACATCTCAAATAGGAGATGTTTAGCTGCTTTGACTCCATCTGTGTTTATGTCCTCTGCATTAGAAGATTCTTTGCTTACTCTTTCACTGTGTCTCCTAATATCACAACTAACTTAATCATAGGAATGTCTTTCAATTTTATAGATATAGCCAAAAGTCTACACCCCTTGTTGTGTTTTTGAAAGACCAGGATGGGTGCGTGGATGGACACAGAGTGATTTAGAGAATGTGCTGTCTGTCTTGGGTAGGATCTGGAAAAACCTTTTGGAGGCTGGAGTTCTTGACTATGGATGGTCTGATTTCAAGCAGATATCCACATCACTTCTGGCTCTCAAGTCCACCCCAGCTCTTTGTACCTAAGCCTTATCACTGACTATGATTTCCAGAGTGCCACCATTTATCCTCTTAATCCTACTTAGCTTCACCAAGACCAAAAATTCTGGTGGCTTGATAAAATTGTGAAATCTGTTTTCCATTCCAAAAACGTCACTTCTTTGCCTTGTGACTTGCAAAGTTTCTGATGACAAGTTTTATATATTAATGAAAACAATGGCATGAAAGTCAAGAGGGAAATTCTTAGAGTTAAAAGAGATACAGTATTTTATGTTTGTTTCATTGGAGAGGTTATTTCTTCAGGAAGTAGATTTGAGTGTCAAGTAGGTATTTTATTTTTAAATTGAATGGAAGGTACATTCTGACTCAGATCCAATTCCACTTCTTTCAGACATCTTATTTGTTTTTCTTCTGCTCTTGACCGTATTTCTTAAGAAAGCTACTTGATATAAAGTAGAAAGCAAGTACTTTAGAATCAGAACTGGGTTTATGCTCCTGTTCTTCCCTTATTTTGATAAGCAGTTTACTTCTCTGAACCTTCACTTCCACACCTGTGAAATGGGAGGTGGTAACACCGGCCTCACAAAATTATTGTGCAAATTAAGTGAGATCAAATATTTGAAGAATTTACAGTGCAGTGCTATTCTTTCATATTCTTTCATACTGCTCAGTCAGACTAGTCTTTTTTCTGTGGACTGCACTCTGCGCACATTACACTGAGCACTTGATTATACAACCTCTCACATTGCTTCCTAGGTTCCTTATGTTTGTGATTATTATCCCTCCTCCTTTGATTAGATTGGAATCTTCTCCAGTTCTGGAACTATTTCTCCTTTTCCACTTTTCCCCCTAGTTCAATGATTGGTTTTTGAAGTCAGAGTAATACTTACCTGAGGAAAGCATGTGTATCTGTGTAACAAAATACATTCCTGAACTGCATCATATTGTATTAAAAGGTGTCTTTAGAACAGGTCCACACAAAGGACTTTTGAGACTTTGAAGAAAGGCCCTTCATCTCCCCATGAAAAGATTAAACATGAAAATTCAGCTAATGGAAAGAGAGAAGTGTTTTTTTATCATTCAGCAACCCTCCAGTTTAAGCACCAAAGATTCCAGGTTGGAGCTAGTGCGGAGTATCATGAATTGCTGCCCTTAAAACTAGCATCTTAAATCATACATTATAATACCTTTTCTGGGCAAGAGTCCCACCTGTTAAATCTCTGCTAAATGAGTGTGTATTAGATTTGACTGTTGAAAAATACCAAGTTAAATCGGACAGTTAAAAAAAAAAATCGACATTATGCCCAAAACTGATTTAATCTATCTTTCAATAATCCTACATATTACCTACTTATTTGCTGTAATGAACATGCCATTCAGCTAAAATAAGATTAACTGCTTAAACCGTGGCATTACAGGCAGAGAACTTTAATGCTGCTTTGTGTTTCATTGTGAAGTTCAGCAGTTAAACGATACGGTGTTGTCATTTCTTTCTTTGTAATCACTTAGGATTAGCACTCCCCAGCCTATTCTGCTGATGGAACATTTGAAGCAGCCAATTTATACGTCTAGATTACAGCCTGGCAGCAATAACAACCTTCAGATTCAAACCTGTTACCCTCATCAGCTCTCAAATTGCACTGCTCTTTGTGAAGCCCCCCTCTGTTTTAAGGTGATGGAAATCTGGCCTGCCATGCAGACTATGGGAGAAAAATTGGAAAGGGGCTTGGGCATGCATCTGGAAAACAGCACTGTGATGCCTCAAGTGGGGTCAGCGTTCAGAAAATAAATCCAAGTTCCCGCCAAGTGAACGAACATTTGCCTGTTCTCAGTGTCAAGGTCAATTCCCACTTCAATGAAGCTTTCTAGACTGTTCTAGCCTCACTCATCTCTTCTCTTTGAAGTCTAATTGCAATGATAGTTCTCCCTATATTATGTAAAACTGATTATTTGTTGATATATATGGCTTTTGTCATTGTTCTATGTGGGCTTCAGTTAGCTGTCCCTTCAGTTAGCTTACAAGATCTCAGAAGTCAGGGTCTAACATCTACATGGTCCTGAGCCTTTAGGAAGGATCCAATAACTGCTCCTTGATGGAAGGAAATACCTCTGAGATGTGAGCCATTAAGACTGCCTGGATAGTCTGAAGTGGAGACTCTGAGCCACAGTTGAGCTTGTAAGGATCCCTGATCTTTGGCGTGCCCTCTCTTGTGGAGCATCTTCCCCTCCTTTTGTGGTTCGTCAAAGACAAAGAGGGACAGCAGAGTGACAACAGATCTGTCCATCCATTTGTTGATTTAGTCATTCAAAAAGTATTTATTAAACACCTACTGTATGTCAACTCTGGTTTCTCAGAATCCTTGAGAGCCGAGAAACTCCTCCTGACCAATTTGGCAGAAATGGGGAGAAACAGTTTGAAAGTGCTAGAAGAAAACTCCTTTCTTACACACTTACCCTTCAATTCCAAATTTTAAGCAGAAGCACACTTCTTTAGAGTTTCCTTTCCCCATGTGTTTACTTACCACTTCTCATTTTGACCTCTACTGAACTCACTGTGATAGCAGGGGCTGCTCCTCCCCGCCTCCTGGCTGTGTAATAGCAAGCTATTGAATTCTCCTATGTGAGACTGGTTTACTCAGGTCTCTGCTGGTCAGGTCACTTGCTAAGCTGGACAGGTTCCAGGCATGTTCCTTTAGACAGGATTTAGTGTGGGTCAGGGTTAATCAGTGGGTGGGAGGAGGTTGGGGAGGAAAGAGGGAGATTAGGTTGGTTCTGCCCTCTCTACCTAGGAAATTAGATGAAATATTTAATGAATTACAAATAAGGAGGCTTGCCTTGGACCAACCCCTGCCTCTAGTACAACACTGTTGTCTACTCATTGGCCATGTTTTGACCATTGAGGGAGAAGCCAGAGCCTCAGCTGCTCTTGGGATGATCTGAGGCTGGTTTGGGGATGTTAGAACAGCCCAAAGAGGAGAAGCACCTGTCAGCACAGAAGTAAGCAGTTGATGGCCAAACAAGAAACAGGTGTAGTAACTCAGACATGGTTCTCAGTTGGGCCTAGTGCAGTCATTTATTTTTGGAAAAGTCATGAATATCATACCAGTAAGAACCAAAAATATGTTTCAAACTGCACTAGATAGATATCTCTTAAATGGCAAGTGACGATGAGCCAAGGTCTGTTCCACTACAATCAGTTCTGTTTATCTCTCATTGTTCAAGAATTTTCTGTTAAAAGGAAGTAAGAGAGGTGCAGGAATTTGTGAAAAAATATTTTGGGTGAATGAAGGATAAATAAGTTGAACATCTCCTGTCTTTAAACTTCTTAAGAAGGAAAAATTCTGAACTTGTAGCTTCTCAGAAAATATTTTACACTCATTGACTATGAAAAAATTGTTATTGTGAAGAAAAGGAAAAGATAAGTTCTGATCATATAAGCTTCTGGGAAGCATGAATGATTGTCACTGCTGAGCTAGAAGTGCAATCTTGTTTTAATGAGAAAAAGTCTGAAAAGAACTTCAACAGCATATGCAGTCCACCCTAAGGTTTTATTAGCAGATATTACCACCTGTGGGGCCACTAGAAAATCAAATCATATCCTTCGGCAAATATTACTGGTACTTTTAGGAATTAAGAAAATAACAAGTCATTACTTTTCCAACACGCGGTGATGAAATCACATAACTCTGTTTCTGCAGTTAAGCCTTATTTAAAATTTTAAAAAGCTTTATGTTTGTAAATTGTTTCTCTAACTTTGTGTTTTACTGAGAAGATTGGTTGTAATTTTCTGTTTGGACACTAAAGGATTATTTTATATATTAAAAAAGGAATAATGCCAGGTCTGACTTCTTTAGCAAAAAAGCAAAACTTAGGGGAAATATGTATTCCTTTCTGTTTTTTTTAAAGATTATGTTTATTTATGTATACAAGATCTGGGGTGCAGGCCAGAGGTGTGGGATGGTGAGAGGATTCACCAGAGACAGAGTGGGTAACAGAACAGGCAGATCTACTGGAGTACACTGCTGAGGGGAGCAAAGGGCGAGGCAGAAGAGGTCTGTTGTGCCATGTGGGAAGCTCCCTGGCCAGGGATCGAACTTGTGCTGCAGTGGCTGCGGATAGCTACATAGTGCTGACACTCAACCCATTGTGCCACCAAGGAAGCCCTGTATTCCTTTCTTAAAGAAAATAATATATATTTGTCTTTAAATTTTCATTTTCGCTTTTGTCATGCCATATCAAAAGAAAATGAAGAACTCTGAGAATGAAAGTGTTGATATTGATGGGGAATTTCTTTTAGAAAAAGAGTGCATATAGGAAGGTAGAATGACTAAATCGGTATTTTCCAAAAAGCATTCTGCACAAGAGACACTGTGTGTGCACACACATGCACACACAAATTTTCTTGAGATTCATAATGCACATTAACATACTAGAGGCTATGAGAATTACTACAAGAAAGAAGTCTGGTTAACATTTGCTTTACTCATGTTTATTTCCCCCTTCCACAAAACCCTATTAATCCCGTACATAATTTATTAAGAAAAAATAAAAAGTATGCTTTGGGACATGTAGCCTTGAGATGAAGTTACCCTAACTACAGTATAACTCCTTGTAGAAAAATTTGTCGTCAAACAAATTTTAAACTCTTAAACTATCCCAGGAAGAGTCATGAAATGGTCTATGGGGACCAAATCTAATCTTAAGCTGGAGGTCCAGCTCTTGTTTTTTTGTTTGTTTTTTTAAAAGATTTATTTATCGGGCCTCCCTGCTGGAGCAGCGGTTAAGCGCTGTCCTGTGGAGTTGTTGGCTGTGGCGACGCCCAGCAGGGAAGATTCCCACATGGCGTGGCAGACCTCTCCTGCCTCACCCCCTGCTCCCCTCAGCAGTGTATTTCTGTCGATCTGCCTGTTCTGCTCCCCCCTCGTCTCTGGTGAAACCTCTCGCCGCCCCACGCCTCTGGCCTATACCCCAGCTTATATGCGTAAATAAATAAATTAAAAAATATATATATAAAGATTTATTTATTCATGCATGCAAGAGCTGGGGTGTAGGCCAGAGCTGTGAGGTGGTGAGAGGATTCACCAGAGACAGAGTGGGGAGCAGAACAGGTGGAATCCACTGAAGTACACTGCTAAGGGGAGCAGCTAGCGAGGCAGGAGTGGTCTGCTGTGCCATGTGGGAAGCTCCCTGGCCCGGGAGGGATCGAACTCGTGCTGCAGTGGCTGCAGACAGCTTCACAGTGCTGAGACTTAACCCGTTATGCCGCCAGGGAGGCCCCAGGAGGCCCAACTTTTGTGCCACAGGGCCAGCACTTGCAAGAGTGGTATCTGGGCCCTTGCTTTGTTCTGAGCCTATGAATCACTTCACTTCCCTATTCATTCTCTGAGTTCCTGACAAGTTTCTGTCTCACCTCCTACCTTGAACTTTCCCCTTTTCTCTTATATTTGGCCTCATAAAAATCCCTCATGGAAAAAACCCAAAACAAAGCACATTTGATACTCCTCTGGTATTGGCTTCCTTCTTCTGCTTTGATTTACATTTGCCCCTTAAATTCTATCTCCTATCAGTCACTCCAGAAATAATCCAACCGGATTCAGTTTATTCTATAACCCAGGTGTTCATTCATCCACTGAAGAAATATTTCTGATCCCCTAAGATGAGGTGGGCAGAGTGCCAGGCACTGGGGGTTCCAGCAGTGACAGAGACAGACGTGGCCCTGATTTCACAGAGCTGTTGATACAACAGTGAGGTTCTTTATTTCCCGGGCTAGGAACAGGCATGTCCTGGGTGAGAAAACCAGGGATTGCTGATTCTTAAAGATCAGGTAAATGAAACTTAATTGTACAGAGGCAACTGTATTTTGTTCAAATTGCAGGATTGCATACCTTTTTTAATAGAATGGTTATTATTTCTTAAACAGTTTTAATTTTGCATAAAAAGCAAAGTTGGCTATAAAAGCATGGTAATTTCCCTCTAGTTTAGATTTTATAGATGATATAACTATAACCAAGTTTGCTTGGGGGCTGCATATTTTAATTTCAGTAAACTAAGTGGAAATCAATAAAAAGTTTCAGGATACCAATGAACTGTAAAGGAAGATGAACTCTTGTTATTTGCAGTAACGTGGATGGAACTGGAAAGGATCATGCTTTAAGTGAAATAAATCAGAAGGAAAAAGACAAATAATCAGGTGATTTCATTCATATGTAGACTATAGAAGGGAAAACAAAAGGAACTGATAAAACTGAATGAAAACAAACCCTAGATATATGACTGCAGAATTGAAACTGCTAGGGGGGAGTGGAAGAGGGGTGGGAACAAAGCGGAGCCAGGGCCCAGTGGTCTAGGATGCAGGACTGTGGGGGCTTTGGTGGGGGGTGTGGTGTGGTGACAGACATCTGGGGAGGCATGAACCTATTCCTCTAAATCATAAACAGTGTTGTAAACCACCGTTACTTCAATTAAAAAAAAAAAGATTCTTCAGGTCTGATACTGTAAATCAAAACCCATTTAAATACTAAGCGAACGATAGGCATTCATATATGTAGAGGCAAAACCTTTTTAATGTACATTTTAAAGTACAAATTCTTTGAACTGAGGCTTGCTGTTTTTTTCAAGGTGTACCTCAGAGTGGGTTTGGGAGAACCACTGACCTGGGCAACTTTGAACTGGGGGCTTTCTCAGCTCTCTGTGAATATGAAATTCTGCCAGTTCCGGCTTCTTCCTTCTCATTGACTTTAAGGTGAACTGACTTCCTTTCCCAGAGACAGAGAATGGCAGTTACTGCATCCCTCATGGTGGAAGGCAGGGGGGAGGAGGTGAGGTGCTGTGTTAGCGGTAGAACAGCGGTCACTTCCTTATAAGCCACTGAAAGTGAAACAGATTTCACCCAGCTTTTTGGGTCAAGATGTAGTAATTCCCCCTCCCTCTTTCCAAGATGTAGTTAGAAGCAGTTTGGAGAAACCTCACCAAACCTCAAGCTTCTCGCCCTAGAACAAATATATTTTTTTAAAATATAGATTAGAGAAGGCAGATGAAGTGGCACAGACTTTCTCCTAGAATCTGAGCCCACCTCCTTAAAATGTGGTTGTTAGACCCCAATAGCTTTATCCCTAGGCAGTGTGGGCAGCTCCTGTTAAAAAATAACAACCCAGTTGCCTGCAGCTCTACCACTGTAGCTTTACCCTTTTTGATTCTTGAGAGTTTTCATCTTTAAAATGTATGTATCCCTTGGAGGAATCTTAACTTTGAGTAACAGCCTATCATACAACATGTCCAAAATCAAATCCTGACTTTCCATCTCAGTAAATGGGTGCCAGTGGCCACACAGTTGCTCAGACTAGAGACACACCCTTTACCCTATGGTCTGTTTCCTGTCCATTTTTCCTCCAGCATATGATGAATCTACTTCTCTCCCTTTCCACTGCCACCATCCTCATCTAAGCTACCATTACAGCTCCTTCTGCAATGGGAGCTATCTCCTGGGATCTCTGTCAGCACCCTAAACCACCCCCACTGCCATGGAATATAACTGTGTTTTACTCACCTGTCTCTTCCCACAGGAACTCAGGTCTTGGTTTTTGCTTAAATGAGTGAATCTGAGTGACGCTACGTGTCTGCTGAAGACAGGAGGTTGTGAATTCTATGTAATATGTTCAGTAAGAATATTCTTTTCCTAGGCCTGACCTTTCGACACTAAAAGAAAACCACAGATACCTTTCAAAGGATAACTTTGCCAAAAATGAATCCCAGTCAGTTAAGACAGTAAAATAGAACGCTTGAATTAGAACCAACAGACTCTTGTACGCTTCACATTTCAAAGTATCTTCAGGACTTTTTTCATTCTGTTGCTGAAATCTCTAATACAACAAAGAGTTTAAGGGTTTCATGATAGGAATTGTTGAAATAATTTTTTACTGTGTGTTTCTGGTGCCACTTTCTTCCCCCCAAAAGGGAAGCACAACAAGAACTTGCTTATCTTGTTCACTGTACATCTTTCCAGAATCCCAGATAGTACCTGGCACATTGTGGATACTTGATAAATATTTGTTGAATATGAGAATTAAGAAAGGCTAGAGGATTGTGGGTTATTGTTCAAATTGCAATGGACTGTGTGATTACAGTGTCAACTGGATTTGGAATATCCTGCCAGGAATGAGGTCTCCAAAAACATCATTATGGGCAGTAAGACACACAGATCATCAACCCAAGCAATTGCTTCTCATTGGAACTTTTCATACATCTAGGCTGTACTCTGCCTACATATACATTGCCTTGCAGTGTTTCCCATAGCAAATCAGTCTAGATTTCTCATTGAGAGAATGCCCAAGCAGTACTGGGAATGAAGATGACCTGTTCATATAGGTTCTGGGGAAGCCACCATCCCTTTCCTCGCAGTCTCAGAGGAGGAAGACATGAGGGATTTTGTATATTTGGTAATTTGCCCAGACAGCAGGCTTCTCATTGGCATGTAAAGCAGTCTCAGAAGTATTGCTCTAGAATATAAGGTGTGAAAGGGCACATATGGTTCTGAATCCCTCACCTTTAAAGGCTACAACTCCACTAAAGTGTTCAGGGTATCAAATCTGATAGTAATTTTCAAAACTAGTCATTACTGAGCTCCTATCATGTGCCAGACCCTGCCCTGAGAATTTTTACATTGCTTTTATCCCAGGGTAGTTCCAGTGATGTTAATTCATTTTTCGTATGGTAAAACTGAGGCTCAGGAAATTTCAGTAACTTGTTGAAAGTCACACAACTATTAAGTGAAAACTATGAATCAAATCCATGCTTTTCTAATACTGTGTTCTTTGCACTACACCAAAGGCTGTTGCTTGAAATATTCCAGACCTACAATGAATTTACACCTACAAGGAATCTCTTCCTGACTTCCCTTCTCTACTCTGGTCAGAGAACATCTTATATACACCAGTCAAAAGCCCTGTAGACCCAGACACATTTCTTTACAGGGTTTATTTCATTGGCACATTATACTGATAAAACCATTAAAGAGAGGAGCTTTCTGATACCTAGAAGACACAGGGAAAAATAACACTAAGCACTCAATCAGTTACAGCTATGATGGACACCAGGCCTTAGTGGACTCAGCTTCTGTTTCACATTTTATAACTCCAGAGCCTTCTAGATGACACCATTTAGCCCTCAGGTCCATCCAGCCTCCTCTCATCTCTGGCTGTAACTTAGGTGTCTTCAGCCCCTAATCGTCACCTGAAAAGCAATCATGGATGAGAGCTGCTGTGTCTTCCAAGTGATGTGACTTCCCCAGTGAATGGCAGCAGTGAGAGCTGCTCCCCACCAGAGCCAAACTCTTCCTCTACCTCAAGGAAGCAATTCCGCTCCTCCCAGTCTCTGCATCTAAGGTTTTCATAATTATTTCAGATACTGCTCCTTGGAAAATGTGGTTTTATTCCTTTTCATTAAGTCTTACAAATATTATGACTTAACATGTCACATGCCCCAGTGGATGTCTTCATAAACTCTGGGCTGCTTGGACAGTTGCACAAACTAGACAGGTAGTCTAGCATCAGCATGAATAAAGACAATCACCCCTCCCTTCCCACACATACCTCTCTGCCAATGGCAGGGCATTTCTGGAAAAGTAGAAGCATGAGGGAAGAAAACTTTTAAGTGTAATTATTGCTATGGTGAGGAAAGAAAACGTACTTTCCCTAAAACCACTTTTTTGGGGGTATGAGGCAAATATCAAATCACCTTCAAACTCTTGAGTTTTTTTTTTTATTAAAGATTTATTTATGCATACAAGAGCTGGCGTATAGGCCAGAGGTGTGGGACGGTGAGAGATTCACCAGAGACAAAGCGGGGAGCAGAACAGGCAGATGTACTGAAATACACTGCTAGGGGAGCAGCAGGCGAGACAGGAGAGGTTTGCTGCATCATGTGGGAATCTCCCTGGCCAGGGATTGAACTTGTGCTGCAGTGGCTGCCGATAGCTTCATAGTGCTAACCTCTTGCGCCACTTGGGAGCCCCCAACAACATCTTGAGTTTGAAATGGTTTTGTCATTACACATGACATTTGACTTCAAAACAAAAGTTTTGTGGGACCTCCCTGGTGGCGCAGCGGTTAAGCGCTGCACTGTGGAGCTGTTGGCAGCTGCGACGCGAGTTCGACGCCCGGCCGGGGAGAATCCCACATGGCGCGGCAGACCTCTCCTGCCTCGCCCACTGCTCCCCTCAGCAGTGTATTTCCGTCCATCTGCCCGTTCTGCTCCCCACTCTGTCTCTGGTGGGCCCTCTCGCTGCCCCACGCCTCTGGCCTGCACCCCAGCTTATATGCATAAAGAAATAAATCTTAAAAAAAAAGAGTTTTGGTAAGAGAAAGTTTCTAGGTAGTTCTTCCTAAATTTAGGAGGCATATGCCTGAAGAACTAGGGAAATAGTAGAAGAGAAAAAGGTGAAATGGGGAAGGGGAGAGGGGAGAACAAAGGATATATAGGGCTTCAGTGTTCTGCTTCCTTTTTCATTTCATTGACACAAATGACAAATAGGATTCCTGACACAAATAAGATTTCAAATCCACTTACGCTCTCCTGAGGAGATGGTTGTGGCCTGTCGCACAAGTGACTTTCAGAGAAGAGCAGTTACAGAGGCAAAAATCAGATAGAAAGTCTCTGACATGTCCGGTGATGTCGACAACAGCTGACCTGTCATGAGGCCTTAGGAAGGAAACTGATGGGAATCTGGCTTCGGAGCATCAAGTGCCCAACTAGCTCCCTGCTAGGAGCTCAGAAAGAGATTGACTATGATAATAGAGTGACTTTGCAGTCTGTCATCATCCCATAAGCTACAGACACACAGACTTTGACCCCTCCCTGGTATAATAAGCTCCTTTATTCAGCTGCACATGTTCTCCCTATGGGAAGGGGCAGAGGGCCCTTCTTCTAATTACGGACCCAAAGCAGATGTTTTACCAGAGAACAGGGCATTATATTCATTAGCAACAATCTTATAAACCAGGTTCTTTTTACTAGCCAGCTAACTAATTGACAGTTAAGAATTTGTATTAATAATATGCAGCAGCCAGGCATTGCTTAAGCTGACAGTTTTATTAAAAATGTAGGCAAGTTCTGCAAGCCAGCACGACTGTCAGCCTTTCTGACGGAATCCTGCTCCCCAAGGATCTTAACTTGCCTGTAAAACGATATCACTCTGGCAGAAAATTGTTCTCCCAGGTCGAAGTCCAGGAGTCAGCAGGGTTACTCGCTTGAATGAATTTTTTTTGTTCCCTTTCTGACGCATCTGAACAAGGAAGCGATTTTACCCACGTTGTCTAAAAACCTTGTTGGCATGGTTCACGTGTTCTGGACCCAACTATTCCCTCAGTGAGTTAACCTGATGCTAGCTTTCTGCTTTTCTGAGTCCCTTGCCCTTTTAGAAAATTTTATTTTGTGAGGTATAGAAAGAACTATTTCTCAAGTCATTTGTACCTCCACCAAAAGTTGTGTGATGATAGCAACGGCAAAATTCAAAGTCTGCCCTATCACTGCTCTTTCCAGTCTTTGCCTTTGAAATCCTTCCTACCCATACTCCAAGACTCCCTCCTCCCTAGTATCTTCTCTAATTTCCCCCACTGATGGAAATAAAATATTTTCCTCTTCTCTCTTAGCACCTCCACCCACTTCCCTAGGGCCCTCTCATCACCTGATCCTAACTCCCTGGGTGCACAGTCTATCCCAGCTAATTCTCACCCCTCCTTCCCATGATCCTTTGCCTAGAGCAAATAATCACGAAGTATTTGCTCAATCAGATTGAATTTACTCATTATTGCTAACTCTAATCTCAGCCAGTCTGTAAGCACTCTTTTGATCTCTGTTCTTTTTATATAGTATATCTAGAATCTTGTCCTTCAGGACTTTTCATACCTCTTGCCCATTTCCCTGCTTCAATTTTAGCCTCCTTGAGAGGGATCTTTCTAAAATATAAATATGGTCATGAGATGTTTTTGCTTAAAATCCTTCCATAGTTGTCCATTTATTCATTCCTCCCCCAAATATTCATAGAACACACACTGTGTCCCATGCATTATGTTAGGAGCTGGGAATTCAACAATGAACAAAAGACTCCCACATCCTGCACTGGTAGGGCTGAAATACTAGTGGGGAAGACAAACAATACCTAGGCAAGTACATAAATGATATATAAGCAGTACGTAAGCCAGTATTTTTTTTTTTATACAAGCTGGGGTACAGGCCAGAGCTATGGGGTGGCGAGAGGCTTCACCAGAGACAGAGCGGGGCGCAGAGCAGGCAGATCAGAAATACACTGCTGAGGGGAGCAGCGGGCGAGGCAGGAGAGGTCTGCCGCGCCATGTGGGATTCTACCCTGCCAGGCGTCGAACTCGCATCGGGCGCTGCCTACAGCTCCACAGTGCAGCGCTCAACTGCTGCGCCACCAGGTAGGCCCTGTAAGCCAGTATTTATGGTCTGTCGGATGGTAATAATTGCTACGGGAAAAAAGAAAATAAGAGGAGACATGGAAGGACAGAAGGGGAGGCCAGTGCTTGCCTGGGTTGGTTAGGAAAGGCTTCTGTGTAGAGATCAACTTAAACAGGGATTGTGGAAGTGAGGGAGCAAACCAACTGGAAACTTGGGGACAGAGCTCACCAGGCCTATTATATGGCACACACGAAACATAGACACCAGGGCTAACAAGAAGCAGGTTTACTGCACCCGTGTTGACTCAGCGAATTCGCATCCAAAGTCTGAGCCCCGTTTGTAGGAAGTCAGGGGCTTATATACACTTTTAGTTTCTGCAAGGTTCTGGGTGGGTTTGCATTGGTGGCTGTACATGGTCAGGTATGACATGGCTATATACCAAGAAGTGAATTGTATGGTTGCATACCAAGGAGTGAGTAAAGTAGTCATGGGACCCCCAGGTCCATTCTGCTTCATGCTGGTACATGGCCTAACATGAAGCGAGATTTATACCAGAAACTGAGCAAAAGGCACTCAAGACCCCCAGGCGGCTGCCCAGGGAACAGTAGTATAAAGAGGTGCTAGGAGGGCCTGATCATGCCAGTGGGGAGGGAACAGAGCGAGGGTGAAAGTGGAGTGGGAGAGATCTTGTCAGACTTTGTGGGCAATATGAAGACTCTGGAGTTTACTCTGAGTGAAATGGGCCACTTTGAAGGATGTTCTGCAGGGATAGTTTTGATCTAACTATAGGGTTTTAAAAAAATTTATTATTATTTTCTTACATTATTGTTCATTTTTGTACAGTATTTGATTTCTCCCCTCAGGTGTAGTCCCCATAATTCTCCCACCACATAGTCCTTTGTGCTCTTCCCTCCGCCATTTTGGCCACTCTCCCTTCCCCTCCCCTGTTGATTGCCTCAGATCTATGGTTCAATTTTAAAAGATCACACTGGCTACTGCGTTGAACAGAATGCTAGGGATGTCTGCGTGAGAACAGAAGTAGGGCAACCTGTTCCGAGGGGACTGCAGCAATCAACAGAGAGATGGCAGCCCTCTGGGCCAAAGTGGATCACGCAGGTAGTAAGAAGTCACTGAGTTCCTGTTTTTTGAAGATAGAACCAACAGGATTATTATTGAAATGATGGGGAGAGAGAGAGAGAGAGAGAGAGAGAGAGAGAGACAGAGAGACAGAAAGGTTTTAAAATACTACGTATTTAGAGCAACTGGGAACCCATTTGTTCTTCCTCTCCACTGCTGTCACCTGCCTCTCCCTTGCTACATTCTCGCTTCCACTCTCACCCTTGTTTTCTATGTTCCATGCTCATATTCTTTACATCTGAATCTTGCTTATAATAATCATTCCTTCTGGATTGCCAAAGTGTGGTCTGCTGTCCACCAGACAAACTCCTATTCCTCCTTCTAGACCTCACAGATCCTCAATAAAGAGTGCTTTCTTTTACTTACATCCACGAGTGCGCACGCACGCACGCGCGCGCACACACACACACACACACCTGAGCAAGTGTATCTACACCCACCTCTTGTTCTCACAGCCCTTTATAAACACTTCTCCTAGTTCACTTACTTGTTCCGATTTCACGGATCTCAGGTGCCTGGAAGACACTTGCTCCCTGCAGGTGGGACTTCAGCTTCCTTATCACTCCCACCCTACCACAACAGTGGGGCTTCTTGGTCATTAAAGCTATGAATGATTGGGATTCATTTGCTTCTCTCTAAATCCCCCTTCCTCTTCTCCTGGTTGCCTCACAAAAATGTTTTGCTTTCCCCTTCTATCTGCGACCACTCATGCTACCTGGCAAGTCATGTGGTAAAGGGACTTGACTGGATGAGCATTGACTTGGTTTTCAAAACATGGAATGACATTGGCACCTTAAATATAAAAAAATCAAATGGGGCCCTCCTGGTGGCTCATCGGTTAAGCAGTGCGCTGTGGTGCTGTTGGCAGCGGTAACGCGAGGTCGCCGCCCTGCTGAGGAGATTCCCACATGGTGCTGGTGCAGCAGACCTCTCCTGCCTTGCCCGCTGCTGCCCTCAGCAGTGGATTTCCGTGGATCTGCCTGTTCTGCTCCCCACTCTGTCTCTGGTGAACCCTCTCTCCACCCCACACCTCTGACCTGTACCCCAGCTTGTAGGCATAAATAAATAAATCTTTAAAAAAAAAATCAAATGGACTTTAAGACAGTGTTAACTATCCCCCAGATCAGACTGTTGTAAAGGAATGTCTACCTCCAAGTTTACTAACAGGAGACCCTTCTCAGAGGTCATAAATTAGATTGCTGGAATCACTAATTTATTGAATCTATTTAAAAAACAGAATGGCAAGACAGGGGGACCTCAAACAGGAGTCAAGCCGCATGGAAGAAAGTCATCTTTCTCTTCTGCTTTAGTTGCCGTTAAGGGATCAGAGGACAAGACAGGGTAGTGTCAGCAAGAAGTGTCTGGAATGCCTCAGCTTGCTGTGCTGAAAGGATGCAGGGTAAGTATGCCTATATAGAGGGATATCAGGCCAGTTGTCGTGCTGAACAGTTATGGGTTTTATCTGCATTTCTGGGTTGGAGCATAAGTGGGGCCATATAGGACAATACTGAGATAACTGAAAGGTGGCTGATTTAGGGATGATGTGATAATCAGCTAGAGGTAGCATAATCCATCCTTCACATATGGGGCCATCCTTTTTTTTTTTTAAAGATTTATTTATTTATGCATATAAGCTGGGGTGTAGGCCAGAGGTAGGGGGTGGTGAGAGGAGTCACCAGAGACAGAGTGGGGAGCAGAACAGGCAGAACCACTGAAGTACACTGCTGAGGGGAGCAGCGGGCAAGACAGGAGAGCTCTGTTGCCCCATGTGGGAAGCTCCCTGGCTGGGGATAGAACTCGTGCTGCAGTGGCTCTGGATAGCTTCATAGTGCTGAGACTTAACCCGTTGCACCACCCAGGAAGCCCCCTCCATCCTTTTTGTCTGTAAATAACACTCTTATTATTTGTCCTTTTTAATATATGGCATATTTCACAGGTTACTGATTTACTTACTACCTAATTCCTAGCTTGTTTTAAGAATTATATCTAGGTTTCTTGGGCTATTTGCTCAAACATGTACACTTAACAGATCCAGTAAACTACTCACTTATTTCCCCTCTATATTGAACACTTCTGATGAGTCTTATTCATTATATGTATTTTTCTTTCTATGATAGCAGAATTACATATTCTGAAATAGCGCAGCAAGTACATACATTATAGGATGAAAGAGAGTCTGTGATGCCGATTTAAGAGTATCTGTGCCTAATTCGATGTCTCAGGAGGTAATTACACCCAATAATTTATGCCCCTTACCACCTACAGTGCATCCCCATGATTGGCTTATTGAAGAACATGTTTAAAGGCAAAGGAAAAATGGAAGTCATAAAAACCTCTGGGATCATTAATTATGTATACCCATGCTGGCTGGTTAATAATCATAAGAGTTAATTGGAAAATTTTGTTTCCAATCACCTTAGTAACTCAGAATCTTTTTCTTTCCCTGTTTACTTCCTAAAGTATCTATTTCTGAAACAATGCAGCTCAGCTGAAAAAAGTAAGTCCAGGGACAGTTGTTTGTTTATTTAACTCAGATTCACTCCAACACCTTTTATTGTGCAAACTGCTTTTTAAAAATAAACTTTTTGAGGTACTCTTTACAAAAGTGCACATTTTAAGTATGCAATTTGGTGCATATTGACAAATGTTTGCACTCATACATACCACCACAAGACAGGATTTGTCCATCATCCCCTCAAATTCCTTCATTTCTCAGTAGCCATTTGGCACAAGGAAAAGGTTCCAAGTGTTCATTTCTGTAGTATCTTGCTTTCCTTAAAGCCTAGCTCTTCCTACTGGGGCAAATTGAGAAAACTTCAAAAAACATCCCTTAGTGGTTTCTTTCTAGCAGGCCCTGCACGATGCTTATCCATCATGCTGATTTTAGCTGTTGGTCAATTAGGAGTGTAGGTGTTTTTAGGATAGGTGCCCATCTTGCTTTCTGTCCTGTCTTGCGAAACAGCTGAGTCACCTTCCAGCGTTACTTCTTCCCCCGTGGACTCTCAGCCATGGTCACAGAGGATGTGTGACTGCCTTTTAAATGCACCAATTGCAGCCCTCCACACAATGCAGCTTCTGTGTGATGACTCATGTGAAGTCCCAACCTGGAATAGTCTTCTCCAGGGACCAGTTCACTTAGCATAATCACCTCATTTCAGCCATTTTGTCACAGAGGGCAAGATTTTATCTTTTTAAATAGCTGAATAGAGAATATGTTATAGCTGAATAGGTCCCCAAACACTCTTGAATTAAATAGATAACTGCATATTTAGCCTGTGCCCCACCCAACAACCTTAGAGGGGTTCAGCGGGAGCACTGAGTCCTGTATTTCTGATACAGTAGCTGTACCATCTTGAGAAAATCAGGTGTGTGACAGTCCAAATTTACCATTATATTTACCACTTTAAGGCCGTACTCTTTTGAGGATTCTACCAATGCTTCAGGAATTATGAAATTTTCTAGTCTTGTTGGTGGAAATAGACACTATTCTCAACCTTGCGCATATGACAGATATTTTTCTCTTTGGTCTTTTTAGATCTTTCCTCAACCTTGGGCCCCTTTTTTCACATGCTGTGCTGATCAATACTCTATTAAATATTTGAAGTTGTTTTTCTGCAAATCTACGGGGTGCTCTCTCTGTGTTTTTCTCTTCTTTCTTACTCTACCCTGTGAAGTTTCGTTGTCTTGGTCTCCCCAGCCTCAGTTCCAGCTCCTAAATTCAAGGACTACCCCAGGATCTAGCTGAGTTCCATTTTTCCTTGCTGTGATGTGGAAACCTCTCAAGAGAGAAAACAAGGGCGATCATAGAACTCATATCACTTGTTTCCTCTCTCTCAGGGATCACGGTCCTTCATTGCCTGATGACCGTTGTTTCATGCGTTTAAACTGGTTCATTGTTTCAGATAGTAGAGCAAATTCAGGCCCTTTTCTCCATCATGGCTGAAAACTTCTGTTTTCTGTCCTAAAGCCTCCTTTAGATCTGCCTTGAATAAGTTTAAAAGCAAGCATTGAAAGTTTTAAGCTCAAATAACTTAGCTGAATGTCAGAACAAAGAACAAAATTCCTGAAGAAAAACAAAATCCAATGTTCAACAATGCAAAATTCACACCATCTGGCATCTAATAGAAATTACCAGGCATGCAAAGAAGCAGGAAAATATAACCCACACCCAGAAGAAAATGTAACCAATAAAGACAGATTCAGAAATGACAGAGGTAATGGAGTTAGCAGACAAAGAACTTAAAACATCTATTATTAATCTTATAAATATGTTCAAGAGATGTAAAGGCAAACATGAGCATAATGCCCTTAGGATAAAGTCCCCAGTCAGTATCACAAACTCAAGACCCCTCTTCGTCTGGCCCACTCCCTTGAACCTTTCCCGAAACCCTTCTTCCTTGTCCCTCGTGGCTCCACCACTATTCTTTCATGTTTGGGCTTCTGCCTGGGACATTTCCTCCAAAAATTTTTTACCCAGGTAATTTCTGATTCTTCATTAAGTTCCCAATTTTAACAGCACTTTTCAGGGAAGACTTCCCTGACGACATAATGGCCCTTGCTAGGCTCAGGTGCCGCTCCTGCTTTGTGCTCTCACATTTCCCAGGTTCAATGATCTGGATGGAGGAGATATAACTCCATTATCTAACTCAAGGGTAAAACCAGCCGAGGAAGTGGGAGTAGAAGGAATTAACATGACCATGAGCACAATCCCTAGGCGCCAGCACCTGAGCTACAAAGCATAGGAAGGAGCTAGACTGCAGTCTAGGGGCAAAGATACGGAGATTGAGCCCACTGTAGAATCTCCAGTCTCTTTTCTAATTCTAGTTAGCCAGCAAACAGGAACCTTCCTCAAAGATGAGCCCCTCCCGACAGAAGAAGATAAAAACTGACCTGCCCCCTCAAAGCGAGCAGCCCTTTCTGCCCACTTGTGTCTGTGCAAGTGTCCTATACTTCTTTGTCCCTTTTCCTAACAAACCTGTTCTTTACAACTGAGTCTTTGCCTCGGGGAGAAACTCACCGCGTGCCGCCGAAGGGAGCTCTGGTGAAACCTTTCCCAGAGTGGACCCAAGGACCCTGCTCCGCTCTCAAATCCGTGGGAAAAATGACATCAATCTCAGTACTTATCTCCCCGTATAATAATTGTTTCATTCTTTCTCCCCATTCCAAACTGAGTCTATTCCCCATGGTATCCCAGTACCTAATCCAGTGCCCTATTCTTTTAAAAAATACATGTTTATCTTTTACAATAAATTCCAGCTCTATCCACCACATCCCTGGAGCCCTGTTCTAGGCCATCCCTTCTAGCCCTGATTCCTGAAATAGCCTCAGATCAGCAGACTCCCTGCCTGAGGGTCTCCTTCATCTAATCCACCCAGCTCAGAGCAGCAAGAACCATTGTCCTCAAGCATCATTTTGATCATATCACTCCCCTTCTTAGAAGCTTACAATAGCTCCAATTGCCTCTTGAATTAAATTAAAACTCCTAATCATGGGTTTCAAGAGTCACTACCAATTAGCTGCTCCCCTTCCCCCATACCTAACTGCTGTCATCTTTTCATAGGCCCTCAAGCATAGCTGTTGCCCTGCAAATTTGCTCCATGCCCACCTGATACAGGGAAAATGGGGCCTTTTAAACTTAGGCAAAGGTAGTTCCCCAACTGTTTACTGGTCACTATCTTGGTTCTGCACCCGCACACAATTGCAAGACTACTCAGGCTTAGGGAACAATAACAATGGGATTTATTTACAAACAAGGTAAAAAGCAAAGAATTACTGAAATCAACATATGGCCATTTACCTTACTTAAAGCAATGTCCAGTCCTTTAAGTCCCAGAAAAGTAACAAAGGCGGTGTCTTCCCACCACCGCTGATGTGGAGCTCCTCTTCCAAACAATAGGCCACCTTTCCACAATGGCATCTTCCTTCTTCTGCAGACATGCAACAATCAGACTGCAGTCCAGGTTCCAACTCACGAGGACAACACAGAACACCACTGGAAATGCTCCCAAAACTTCTGTAATGCTCCAGCACAGCATCAGGCCAGGAAAACTGCAAACAGCAACTACAGTGGCCAGACGGCCCAACAGACTGCACTCACACATTTTAGGAAAGCGCCCGCTTCGAGCCTCTGCCTTCTTCCTTTGGCTGCAGTAAAAACAAAACTGGGAGCAGTTTTCTTTGCTTCGCTACTTGCAAAGCCTCCAAAGTCGCTGGTCCCAAAGTCACTAAAGATTTCAAAAACGCTCAATCCGAAACTCTGTATCCCGGCGGCTCAAAAACTTCTGGCATCTGATTTCCAAACTCTCAGTCTTGGCGGCTACATTTTCTGCTGCTGATTCCTCTATTCCTACATTATGACGACTCTTTGCCCCTTCTCCTTCAGTCCCCTTTTATTTTTCATCAGACTCTCCACCCCAAACTGCAAACTTAGCATTTTCCCTGGGGCTATTCATTCTCAGCAGCAAACCCCCTTCAGAGGGCACAACCTCCACCGGACTTTGGACTCAGCCCAGTTACATACCTCCCCCACCAAACTGGCACATATGGTACTTGCTCCTTCTCTTTCTTTTTCCCAAGTCCTATCCCTTCCCCCACTTACAAATATTGCTCAGTAATAATGTCTTGGGGCCTCCCTGGTGGTGCAAGGGGTTAAATCTCAGTACTGTGAAGCTATCAGCAGTCACTGCAGCACTAGTTTGATTCCCCAGCAAGGGACCTTCCCACAAGACTCAGAAGACTTCTCCTGCTTTGCCTGCTGCTCCCCTCAGCAGTATAATTCAGTCAGTCTGCCTGTTCTGCTCCCCACTCTGTCTCTGGTGAATCCTCTCACTGCACCCCCCCCCCCACACCTCTGGCCTATACCCCAGCTCTTAAATACATAAATAAATAAATCTTTAAAAATAATAATTTCCTTAATGAATATTTCCGAGGTCAACACCATGAACCTTATTCTATCATAACCTGTTTTCAGGTAGGTCGAATATTTGTGCATGTAAGTATGCTACTAGCATCCCATGCCCATTGGCTTCTGCTAACTTTTTTTTGGTATTGTCTGCCCTGTTAGGGTCCAGCAATGCCTTCAGAGTTCCAGACCAAGCTCTGATCAGTCTGAAGGGAGCAGCCCTAGTTGAGCAGTAGAGAGTTTGTTCTCAGCATCCCTGTTGTAGGAGATCTTAATGTGGTGGCGAGGAAGAAGGACAAAACAAACATTTCTGAGCACTGACTCAGTGTTCAACAAGGTGCTAGGCGCTTTAAATATGTTATGTCATGTCTGCCCCCACACAGTCTGCTGGATTAGCAATAATTATTCCTGAGCTACGAGAACATGAGGTTCGAGAGGTGTGTATAATTTGCCTTGTCACTGATACAGGTTTTCCTAGTCCAAACTGTAACGGCTGAGTCCAAAGTCCCGTAAAGGTAGTACCCCTGGAGGGGTTTGCTGTTGAAAATGAATAGCCCCAGGTAAACTGCTAAGTTTGCATTTGGGGCAGAGTTTCTGATGAGAAATAAAAGGGGACTGAAGGAGAAAGAAAAAGCAGTCGCCATGATGTAGGAATGAAAGAGGCAGTCACATGCTGAAGAAATAGAGGAAGCAGTCGCCATGATGTAGGAAAACAGAAGCAGTCGCCATAATATAGGAAAAGAAGAAACTTTTTTGAATCTTCAGTGACTTTGGGGCCAGGGACTTTGGAGGCTTTGCAAGTAGCCGAGCGACGGAAACTGCTCCCAGTTTTGTCTTTACTGCAGCCAAAGGAAGGAGGCAGAGGCCGGAAGCGGGTGCCTTCCTGAGATGCGTGAGTGCAGTCTGTTGGGCCGTCTGGCCACTGTAGTTGCTGTTTGCAGTTTTCCTGGCCTGATGCTGTGCTGGAGCATTACAGAAGTTTTGGGAGCATTTCCAGTGGTGTTCTGTGTTGTCCTCGTGAGTTGGAACCTGGCCTACAGTCTGATTGTTGCATGTCTGCAGAAGGAAGATGCCATTGTGGAAAGGTGGCCTATTGTTTGGAAGAGGAGCTCCACATCAGCAGTGGTGTGAAGACGCCACCTTTGTTACTTTTCTGGGACTTAAAGGACTGGACATTGCTTTAAGTAAGGTAAATGGCCATATGTTGATTTCAGTAATTCTTTGCTTTTTACTTGTTTGTTAAATAAATCCCATTGTTATTGTTCTCTAAGTCTGAGTAGTCTTGCAATTGTGTGCTCAGGTGCAAAACCAATATAGTGACCGGTAAGCAATTTGGGCGCTGCCTTTGGCAACTTTAAAGCTCCTCTTTTGCCTGCTATCAAAACCACATGCTTCTATCCTCATACAAGGGAAGCCATGTTTCTGGAAGAGTGGACCTTCTGGAAGATTGCCTCAAATCTAAACTACCATCAGGATGTGCTCTGACAATGTTGTGTCCACACAACACACACAATGTTGTGCCTGCCACTCTAAGTCTGAGGAAGGTGCTCACAAGCACACAGCACTTGACTCTGCTCACTCTATTTGCTTGTGTAACTCTTGGGAGATAAGACTCTTCGTATAAATTATTTCTTTCTTTCTTTTTAAGGAACTATTCTATTTATTTATGCATAGAAGAGCTGGGGTATAGGCCAGAGTGTGTGTGTGTAGGGGGGGAGGGTGTGAGAGGAATCACCAGAGACAGAGTGGGGAGCATAACAGGTGGACTGACTGAAATACACTGCTGAGGGGGGCAACAGGTGAGATAGGAGAGGTCTGTTGCACCGTGTGGGTTAGCTTGCTGGGGATCAATGATCAAACTCGTGCTGCAGCCGCTGGTGATAACTTGGTAGTGCTGAGACTTAACTCCTGCACTACCAGCCTTTATAAAAGAGGCCCTTATAAATGATTTCTTTTTAAAGCCACAGACTCTTTCCCCAGGAAAAAAAAAATACATGACCACATGACCCTGTACACACTGCCAGAGTGTCCTGAGGTCCACCTCTCCCCTTACCTGTCTTCATAGGTGGATCAAGGGTATATGGCTCAGTGGTAGTGATGTTGGCTTTGTTAAAGTATGTTACGGGTCCAATTATGACTGAGGCATAATTCGATGCAATCAGCAAAGCGGTGATTTATTGATAGCTCGAGCTAGGGTCCCAATTAGCCCGGTGTACCGACACAGCGGTCCGTAGGCAAAAATGGAGACCCCGAGTACAGAATTGGGTCAGCTTATAAAGACAATGGAATTCAGCAAGTCATAGTGAGCTTGGCAAGACATCAAGGATGAGGGGGTCATGGAGCAGATGGTCTGTGCTGTTATCTTTACAAGTTCCTGGAATCCTCGCCCTAGGCAGGGGGAGTTTCATCTCAAGGTTGTTGGCCTTGAGACTTTTACGGCTACTGGCAGCCTGGCGCCTTGCTGCCACTAATGTTGGTTTTAACCTTTGTCAGTGGCCAAACATTCTGAACAGTTTTTAGCATTCTTGCTTTTACAGGCTTGGAGAGGTGTTGGGTTCTTGGGTTATCCCTGAGAAAAGTTTCATCAGAACCCCCTTTCAGCAGGGCTCGTTGAGTTTTCCCAGAGGCAGAGATGATGTTATATCCAAAAGGCAGATTATAAAAAGGGAAGGGAAGTAAAGGAGGCCTGCACAGACACAAGTGGGCAGAAAGTGTTGGCCCCGGAAGGGCCAAGTTTGTTTAAAAGGGAGGCCTGCACAGTCGCAGGCGGGCAGCCTTTGGGGGAGAGTTACCGCTGCTGTTTTGCAAAGGGAGGAGGTTGGTGAAGAGAGACACGGGCAGGCACAGGCAGGCAGGAGGGCTGCTTCTCGCAAGGGCAGAGATTTCACTGAGATAGTCTTCTCTTCGGGAGGGGTTCATTCCTTGTGGGATTGTTAACTGCTGTTAAATTAATTATTTCTAGGGTTGGCACCTAAAGTATTCTTTCTGTATTTGGTTTGACTAGGTCAATGTGGAAGAACTGGGTGATTCTTTTACAATGGCCCTCAATCTCCATATCCCCACCTGGTCTGCACCTCAGTCTGTGCCTCGGGATACTTTACTCTTCTGTATAGCTTATGATCACCGTGTTATCATTTCTACCCTTACTTTCAGCTTCTGGCATGTGTGAGCCAGTTTCTGGTCTTGTGATGCATCCTTTCCATATTTTCTACTCTCAGCCGCCATTGGCAGAGCATTAGACCACATAGGGTGATCTAGACCCCAGGCCTAGAAAGAAAAGTACCTGTAGGGTAAAATGAGAATTGTCAGGTTTTTCTGACCTCCCCTCAATGATGGACCTCTGCAGGCCTATGTGCATGCCCGATGGCAGATACCTGGAGTAGGGTGTGGCCTGCATGAAAGGGCACACCTGAGCCAGAGACTGGGCTTATAAGCAGAGGAAGCAGCAGTGCATCAGGGGCAGAAGTAGTAGAGACAGAGGAGAAGCAGAGGACCTTTCCGTTTGGCGAGCAGGAGAGGCCACAAGACTCCGCCTGAGAACCTGAGAAGGTGAAGATTTGTGGGCAGCTGGGAGGCCTGCCAGCACCCCCAGCCTCCCACACCCGGCCCCCTCTCCTCTCCCCTCCCCCTCATTGCCTGCCCTGTACCTGATTGCCTTTCCCCAAGAAACCATTAAAAAGCATAAAAAGCCACCAAGGGCTCCAGGACTCCTTCCTCCTTTTGATCCGTCTGTGCAGCTCCACAGCAAAACTGTGCTCCCTGAGTCTTTCTTGCTGTTACAGCACCTCTCCCTGTATCTTTCCTAATTTAGATTCCAAAGCCTATTAAAGCAAATTTTTGAGAACTCTGTCAATATTACTTACGTATATGTTTTAAATAATGTGCTGCGTAAGTCTTGAGATATTTAATCATGCAAAGGCTATCTTTAAAATGGAGACCTAAGAGAAAACCTAGGGATTAAAAAGAGAGAATCAAGAAGAGGCTTTTGAGAAAATGAATTTCATGATTTTGATTGTACCCATATTAATCTGTGGTCCCTGCGGTTGGTTTTAATCATAGCACCTTTACTTCCAGATTGCAGATAATGCTGTCATTGCATTTCAGCTTAATTGCCAGAGCCTGATTTATTTACAAGGGGAAGCTCCATTTCAAACAGTAAACTTATTTTCCTGGGAAACTCTTCCCTTTGTTGCTGAGAGAGAAAAAATGAAAAAAAAAAATTGGTCTGTTGGCAGGCTATTTGAGGCTGAAGAGTGCCATCTCTCGGTGGAGAGATAGAAGGGATTTCTTTTAACTGGAATATGTAGAAGACCAAGCATCCACAGTTTCAGAGTGTCTGTGAACCCCCTAAAATCCTATGTAAAATTTTGGGTGTAAAGTATGCATTTTTCTGGGAAAAAAAAGCCCAGAAGTTTCACCAGGTTCTCAAAGGAGTCTCTGTTCATGAAAGATTAAGGTCCCTTGGCTGGTTCATGTTTTCTCAGTGTTTGGGCCCAAAGATTATCTGCAGCAAGCCACTGGGGAGCTTGTTACAGACTCAGATTCCTGGGCATGAGGTGAGCGTCACTAGGGTAGGGCCTGGGGCTTTGAATTTTTAATAGCATTGTTATTTGTTATCCCAGGTTATTTGGTGAAGTTTCTGAATTAGAGGTTTTAAATGTTTAGCATTACCTGTTAAAATGAGATCAACATATTACAGGGTAAGTACTTTCATTATCTAGGTAGGCTTGTGTTCAAACCCCAGGTCAGTTATTTACTAGCTGTGTCATCTTGGCAAATTATGAACTTCCTCTGAACCTGTTGCCTTATCTGTAAATATGGGGCTAACAGATTTACCTGCCTTGAGAGAATATTGCTAAATACACAGTCGAAGTCCAAGAAATATTGTTTACTATTCATAGCATCTATAAACACCAAATACTCCTCCAAACTATCCAGGTGCGATATTTTAAGGTACTTTGTGAGGATTTTTCCATAAATCTATTGTCAAAAAATGAAACAAGTCAGTCCTTTTCTTTTTTTTTTCTTTAAAGATTTATGTATTTATGCATACAAGCTGGGGCGAACGCCAGAGGTGGGGAGTGGTGAGAGAATTCACCAGAGACGGAGTGGGGAGCAGAACAGGCAGATCAACTGAAATACACTGCTGAGGGGAACAGCACGAGGCAGGAGAGGGCTGCTGCGCCATCTGGGAATCTTACTAGCCAGGCATCGAACTCATGCTGTAGTGGCTCTGGATAGCTTCAAGTGCTGCACTTAACCCGTTGCGCCACAAGGGAGGCCCCAAGTCTGTCATTTTCTATAGAGATCCATTAACCAGGTATACAGATCTAAAAACAGGGTTGTTGTTTTATGTACTTGATAAATATTTCTGTTTTTTAATTTTAAAAAATTTTATATTTATTGTCTTACATTGTTGTTCATTTATGGACAGTGTTTGATTTCTCCTCTCCGGGGCATTCCCCATAGTTCTCCTACCACCATCCATCACCACAGTCCCTTCCCTCTCCCCCAAAACGGGTTTTGATATGCGCCTGAGCTTTACAATTTTCTTTGTCTTAACTTAATAGAAAATTAGCAATATTGATATTCTACAGGCTCTACCACAACAACTCTGTGTGGACTCACAGTGATTTTAGCAAATCGTAAGCATAAGTATCAGAAATTACAACGACAAAGTCTTCCATGCTTAATAGTTACGTTACTGAGTGTCTGCTTTAATTGAGCATCTACTCCCTAGCACATCTTCAGAAGCAAAAAAGAAGAAAAGAAGAAATTCTTATTATTGTTTAAGCCCTATTTGGCTTGAACACTCCTCTAGTCCCACACCACCCCCATGCACACACACAAGATTGTTTGGGGAAAATTCCTTCCCTCTGATGATTTTGCTGCTCTAGTATACCACAGCTGTGTTTTCTACCATTGGAAAAACATTTACACAAATGTTCATTTTTTCATACCAAAGAACATTTACTCTGGCTAACAATGTAAGCAGAAAATCTAAAGGAAATACAATGCCTAAGCAAAACCAACAAACTCTTCTAGTTCATTTTCACACTGAGTAACCACAGCTTCCATTTGACTAACTGAAGAATCTAAGAACTTGTTGCCTGTGCTTTTTTTTGAAGCTAGACATTTACTTCAATCAAGAAGAAGACTTGTTCATTTGGGACATAAGAAATTGTGGGCCTGTGAAAATTACCCAAAAGGTAAGATTCTGTAGTCTGCCTACCTTGAAGTTCTCACCTTATCCTTCTTGAATCTGTTTATCAAAATCTTGACGAGGCTAAGCTCAGGTTTTGTATTCTTTGATTGCCATCTGCTGGTGGTTCTCTATCCTAGAAAATAAAAATTCCTAGGAAGATGGCCACAACCTGGTTATTGCTTGATTTAAACAGTTCTTGCAACCCAGGAGAGAACTATCTTTAATGCCCATGATGATACAACTTTCATGCCAATGTTTCACAATACATGCCCCTTAGGACATACCCGCTGTAATTGATTCCTGGGAAGATGGTTTTATGGTTAAGCACCACTGTGCAGGACCAGACACTTCAAGAACATTTTAAATTCACAGGGAAAACTGAGTGGAGAGTGTGTGTGTTCCTATATACTTCCTCTCTCCAAACATGCACAGATTCCCCTACAGTCAACACCAGGCAACAGAGTGGTACATTGGTTATAACTGATGACCATACATAGTCACATCATAATCACCCAAAGTATATTTACAGTAGAGTACCCACTGTGTTGCACATTCTGGGGATTTAGGCAAATGTATAATAACATTTCACCATTCTCGTATCATACAGAATAGCTTCATTGTCCTGAAAAGCCTTGGTTCTCTGCTTATTTATCCCTCCCTTACCTCTGCAAGCACTGATCTTTTTACAGTGCTTTTTACAGTTTTGCCTTTTCCAGATATCATTTAGTTGGAATCATACAGTATGTAGCCTTTTCAAATTAACTTCTTTTACTTAGGACTATGCATCCAAGTTACCTCCTTTTCTTTTGGGTAATTCATTTCTTTCGGCACTGGATAATATTTCATTGTCTGAATGTGTCACAGCTTGCTTATCTATTCACCTACTGAGGACATCTTGGTTACTTCCAAGCTTTATACATGGTGAATAAAGCTGTTCTTAACATTCATATACAGATTTTTGTGTGGACATATTTTTTCAGTTGATCTGGGTAAATATCAAAGCATGTAGGGAACCCTCCCTTATGGCCTACAGGTTAAGTCTCAGTGCTATCACTGCTAAAACCTGAGTTCCATCCCACTCGGGGAACTGACCCACATGGCACAGCAGACCTCCTGTCTCACACACTGCTCCCCTCAGCAGTGTATTTCAGTAAATCTGCCTGTTCTGCTCCCCACTCTGTCTCTGGTGAATCTTCTCACCTCCCACACCTCTGGCCTACACCCCAGTTCTTCTACGCCAAAAAAAAAAAAAAATAACCAAGGAGTGTAATTCTTGGATGGTACGGTAAGAGTTGTTCTTTTCTTCAGAGTTTATTTTTGAGAGGACTAAGCAGGTAGGACTGGCTATGAATCAACTATAACAAAAGTCTTAACCTCTAATCCTTGGACCTTTGGGTGTATTTAGGAATCCTGCCAAAATTGTATATGAAATATTATGTAATGTGCATTTTCTGAGACCATAGTTCATTGTTTTCATCAGATGTTCAAAAATGACTATGTCTTGGGAAATAGCTTCCAGGAGACTTTGAAAGGAGCATGGTTGCGGAGATATGACAAACCTGCAGTGGTTCTCTTTGTCAGGCAGCAAACCTATCATTGGAATTGGAATCAGAAAATAAGAAAACTAGTATCATGTGGCTGATACTCTTAAACAGCACACACACCCACACACAAACTCCCCACCCCACCCCACCCCCACAGTTAAAAACAAAGCTGGGTTTTATTGAGAATCCACCAAGTTAAACAGTTTAACTTTAGTCTCTCTGTGTGTGTGTGAGTGTGTGTGAGTGTGTGTGTGTGTGTGTGTGTGACATTTCTAATCTTACAGAGACCCTCTGATTAGAAATTGTTCCCATTTTATAAAAGTGACCAAGTATCAGAAATATTATACTGCTTAAGTTTGTACAGCTACTCATGGGGCTGAAACTCAATTGCGGGTCTGTTTAGATTCCACTTTCCAATAACAAGCACAATAAAAAAGTCCTACTTTTAATAGCTTCCATTAAGAAAGAGAACTGCATACCATCCATGGTGAGGAGTGAGGCTCCCTCTGCTGGTGGAGAGGTGGGGGTCCCTAAAGAGTAGACGACACCCTCTGAACCAGTTCTTGAAGGGCAATAAGGACGTGGCTAGGCAGAGGTGAGGGCAAAGATGGCACTCCAAAAAAGGTTGATTGAAAGTCCCAGAACTGGTGCCATGGTGTTCGGGAAGAATGAACCCTTGCCAGCCCTGGGTTCAATCATCCTCAGTGGTCTTAAAAAGAAGAAAGTTATGAAATAAATTAAAAACATGTAAATTGGGCCGTTCATTCCCAAGACTGTGTCTATACAGGTGTCTCTTTTCACAAACCTGTCCCTTTAAGGGGCAGCTCTTTCTGCCTGCTTGTGTCTGTGCAAGCGTCTTTTTTCCTTCTTTTTTTTTTTTATGCAATAAACCTGCCCTTTTGGAGATACACACACACACACACACACACACACATCATCATCATCAAAGTTATGAACTTATGTGCTTCAAAGGGCACTACCCCCAAAATGAAAAAGACAATTCACAAAATGGAGACAAATATTTGGAAGCCATATAGCTATTATGGAACTTGAAGCAGAGTATATAAAGAGGTTTTACGGCTCAGCAATAAAAGATAATCCAATTGTAAAGAAGGCAAAAGATTTGGACAGATATGTTTCTAAAGAGAACATACAAGTGACCATCAAGCATATGCCATGTCATTAACCATTAAGGATTTGCAAATCAAAACCACAATTAGATTCCACTGCATATGCACTAGGGTGGCTATAATAAAAAAGGCAACAACAAATGTTGAGGATGTGAAGAAAGGGTAACCCTCATACATTGCTGGTAAATGATGGAGCCACTTTGCAAACCATTTTGGCACTTCCTCAAAATTTTAAGCAAAGAATTACTGTGTGACCCAGCAATTGCTCTCCTAAAATATATACCCAAGAGAACTGGAAATATGCCTCCATATAAAGGCCTGTATGTGAGTGCTTATAGCAGCATTGTTTAACCAAGTGGTAAAAACAATTCAAATGTCCATTAACTGATGATTGGAGAAATAAAAAGTTGGTTGTCCTTATACTGGATTATTTTCCAGCCCTGAAAGGGAATGAAGTACTGATATATGCTACATGCTGGACGAATCGTACTTGAAAACACTTTGTGAATTGAAAGAAAACAGTCACAAAAGGCCACATGTTAAATGATTCTATGTATATGAACTGTGCAAGCCAATAATGACAGAAAGAGGCTGCCATAGACTGGAGAGAAATGAGGGAGGAGTGACTGTCACTGGGGCCAAGGTTTCTGTTGGGGGTGACAAAGTAATCTGAATTTAGCTGGTGATGATGGTTGGACAACTCTGTGAATTTACTAAAAACCACTGAATTGTGCACTTTAATAGGGTGAAATTTATGGTATGTGAATTACATCTCAAGAAAGCCTTTTTAAAAAAAGGTTTATGTATACAAGAGCTGGGGAATAGGCTGGGGGTTCTGGGGGGGTGGTTTTGGGTGTAGTGTTGAAAGGATTCACCAGAGACAGAGTGGGGAGCAGAACAGGTAGATCTACTGAGATATACTGCTGAGGGGAGCAGTGGGTGAGACAGGAGAGGTCTGCTGCGCCACGTGGGTTAACTCCCTGGCCAGGGATTGAACTCATGCCTCAGTGGCTCAAGATATCTTGATACCACTGAGACTTTAACCCTTGCACCAACAGGGAGGCCCAAGAAAGCCACTTTTTAAAAAAGGGGAAATCACTCCTGAAGCAGAGTTGTCCATATACCTGGAGCTGTATTAGAGCAAGCAGAGTAAGGGACAGACCTTAAGTGGTGATAATAAAACGATCTGAACAGCTAACTTCACTGACTTAATACTTATTGAGACCCTACTATGGTTTAGATGCTAGGAACCATAGTAGGGTTTAGATGCTAGGAATACAGACATATACAAGATAGACCAACTCTCTGGAGATTCGATTCTAATGGGGGAGACAGGCAGTAAGTAAGTTAATCAGACAGTGCTAAGAGTTTCTCAGAAAAATAAGGAATGGCAGAGAAGGTTATCAAGTGGTGGCATAGCAGGTCACAATTTTAGCTACAGAGGCTGGAGAAAGTCTTTAGAAGGTGACATTTGCATAAGGATCTGAATAAAGTGAGTGTGTTCAGCATTTCTCCTAGGCAAGCAGTGCCAACAGCTCTCCTATGCAGCCTATTATCAGCCCTCTCAACAGCGTGAGGCAGATTCTATTACCCCCATTTTACTGATGAGAAAATTGAAGTAAAGAGATAGAGTTGGTATTCAAACCTAGATGTTGTCCTTTTATAGGATTTTATAACTTTTCAAAAACACTTTCATGCAAATGGAATAATATATGCAGAAGTGCTTTGTGGATGATAAAGTACTATGCAAATGTAAGTAATTACAACTATTTTAATATAATCTGATTTGACCTCCATGGAATCCCTGTGAGGGAGGTAAGGTGTGATATGAGATCATTCTGTAGACAAAAACAAATATACACACTGTGAAGTGCAAAGTAAAGTGACTTGTCCAAGGTCACAGAACTAGTAAGCAAAACTTTTTGGGTTGATAAATACCAAGTATTGTTCTTGCTAAATTTCCCCCCATTCCTTAACTCTCCCAGACACTGTCCTCTGTCCCCCTCCCCCCAAACACACTCCAGGAATTAGGGAGAAGTCACCAAAACTCCATATCCTCTTGGTTAACAACAGGAAGAGGCTTTTAGATCACTTGCTCTCAAGATAGAATCAGAGAGTAGTTACTGGGAAAAATATGGATATCTTAGATGACTACACAGAGGTTTGAAAATCACTCTTCAAGGTGATTAAATGGGCTCGATTTTAAATGCTTTAGGTCAGAGGGAATTAGCAACATTCCAAAATGCCACTGAAGACCAAAATTAGTATGTAAGCCTAAGATTTCAGAAAACTTGCAGTGCAGATTTGATTTGTGAACAGCACAAATCAATAGATTTGATTTGTGACTATTTAGGAATCTGAGGGTACTCGCCTTAACTGCCCCCATTCCTATCCACCTCTCCTGTAAAGCTTGGTTTTCTGTACTTCTTTCCCTCATCATTGAATAAATTATTGCTTAAAGCTTATGTAGGGGTTAGAGGTAAAGTGGATTTGTGACAGTGTAATGGAAACAGGAGATTTTAAGTTCCTTGCCCCCTTAATGAAGGGTGGAGCTGAGCTGTGAGCAGAAGCTAAAAATCTCGACTTGGGAGAGAAGACTAGGAGGACACTTGAAAGAGGAGACAAGTGGAGTAGAGATATATGAAGAAGTCCTGCTTGCCTTTTGGCCTTGGACTTGCACCAGGGACTTGGGGGACGTGAAAGAAATACTTGGGTGAGAGACACATAAGATACTAACAACAGCGGCCTTTAACTTGATTGGTACTTTGATTTTACTTCTTTTCCCAGACTTGCCTGGTCCCTTCTGCCCTTTCCCTATGGTTCCCTGCCAGAAGGTGCCTTAGACTGGTGGCGAGCTTTTGAAGCCCTGCTTTAGGCCAACCCTGTTTATCTGGGCATTTGCTCATGAGGGGATGGCTAACTTTTGAGTGTTTCATTTGGAAACTATTATCCTTTCTTCTCTTTCTATGACACTAATTCTGTTAAAATTCTTTTCTATTAAAGGTCTTACACACTAAGGGTATGCTTTGTCTTTGCGTGCTGGATGGCAGAACCCATTGAGAACATGCAGGTTTTGGAGCCCTGGGTGCCCAGCAATCTGAATGCTAACAGTATCTAAATCCAAAATGAACCCAGGCCTCTTCACATTGGGCATAGGAGCCTCATGGGGGACCAGGAGGGATCCCGTCCCAGGGAAGGGCAGATTCCTGTAATGTTTCACCTAAGATTGCAGCTAAACTCTTCCTTAGGTGGGTGAGAGCATGTCATATAAACATGGCAAAGTCATCCATAATTAAAAAGAAAAAGGGAAAACTTGAGCAACTGGCTCTCGTCAGTATCACATCCCTACTCATGCCTGTTTTTCCAGCTCTCATTCCTGTTCCTTCTCTTCCTGACAGGCAGTCCAGAGGTGAGCATCTCCACTTGTCTTTCTCCCCATCCTGCACACAGACTTCTCCCCACCCCAGCTGCTCCACTGAAACTGCCTTTGATATAGGCATCCACAATGGGCATCCATTTACCAAACCCACTAGCCAGCTTTTCCCAAAGCACGTGTCTGCAGAGGAAGGGATCCTTCTTATGGGCATTTTTAAAGAAGGGGGCGATAGTAAAAAAATTTGGGAAACTTCGCATCCTGTACCTCATCTTAAATATTTACATTCCTGTTAAAACAATTAGCGTGTTGGGAGTGTACCTTAAGCTCTCTTACTCTCTCCACCCGATTCCAGTTTAGACCCCCCCCCCTTCACTTGACACTCTCAGGTACATGGTGGGTCACAGCAGCTAAAATACTGTATGTGTGACAGTTAATGTGGCAGCCTGGCAGCTGCTTACTTGCTTATGCTCATTTGTCGCAAGGGAACTCTATCTGAAGCACCTAGGGCAGCCATCATCACTCATGTTGGTGCCCATAGCTGAAGGTGCTGACAGTCTGAATGAATGAAGCTGAAATTCTTTTCATCTTTTGCCCTTACTTGTCCTCCTTACCTCCAGTCGATTGTATTAATAATAGAGTCATAGAATTTGCCTGTAAATTAAAGTCCAGGTTTCTGATTTTCAGCTGGCTCTGTCATCTAAATCCCTTAACTCAGTAACTTTGCCGGGCCAGACTGAGACTCAGATACTCTAGGGAAGCAGGGCCTGGCTGGTGGCCTCTCCACTGTGTAACTATTTGCATTCACTGACTAGCATCAGAACAGAGAGGCCCTCTGGGTAAACTAACTGAAGCGTTTCTACCATTGGTGTTAAGACATAGTTTATGTAACACTTCTGGTTAACAGGGGGTCCTAGGTGCAAGCCAGGTTTCTGCAAAAACATGCTGGTAATTTGGAGGAGTCTAAGTGCAGGGAGTAGGAGAGGGAGTGGACAAATGCAATCATCTCTGGCCTGAGTCAGACTGCCTGGGTTCTACACTCTCCCATTCTCATAGCCTATGTGACCCCGGGCATTTTTCTTCCTCTTTCTAGGCTTTCTTACTTGGAAAATGGGTGCAGTTCTACTTCAGAAGGCTGTTTGAAACTGAAACGAGCTAACATAGCAAACAGCAACAGGGCCCCTGGTGGTGCAGGGGTTAAAGTCTCCATGCTATGAAGCTATAGGCAGCACTGCAGCAGGAGTTTGATCCCCAGCCAGGAAACTAACCCACATGGCGCAGCAGATCTCTCCTGTCTCACCTGCTGCTCCCCTCAGCAGTGTATTTCAGCCAATCTGCCTATTCTGCTCCCCACTCTGTCTCTGGTGAATCCCTATACCCCTGGCCTACACTCCAGTTCTTGATGCATAAATAAATAAAAATAAATCTTAAAAAATAGCAAACAGCAACAAATGTTCCTATTACACTGGTCAACAAATTTTTACAAAAGTAAAGTTACTGAAATAAAATTAGTCATTTCCTATCAATTTGTATGTGCTCAACACAAATATGAGAGTCAAATTCTAATTTTGGCTTTAGTTTTTTTTTGTAATCTCCAATAAATGGATGTTTACATCACGAAATGCATGCCAATAGTAATTGGCTGATGGTTAATTCCTGGAAAAAAATCAAGTCATAGACTACTTCTTAGATTTCTTCGCTTGTCTCTTGTACAGCTGTTCAGGAGCCTCTCTGGGGAGTGTCCAGCAGTAGTCAGCCAGCATTGTAGTGGACCATTTTCCCTGGTATCTTTGTTCCATTGATGCAATATCTTGATGAAACGTTCGCCATGTTCATCACTAACCATGCCACAGTTTTCAGGGAAGAAATCGAGATGGGAATGAAGGAAGTGTATCTTTAGAGACATTTGCAGCTCAGTTTTTGATACTGCATCAGCATGTCTTCTACTAGTTCCTTGTAGTTTTCTGCTCTAACATTCCCAAGAAAGTTTGTAGACACTAGGCGAAAAGCATTCCATGCTTGTTTCGCATCACCCTGTAGCAAGTTGTTGAACTGGTCATCTTTGAAGAGCTCTCAAATCTGAGGACCCACAAAAACTCCCTCTTCAATCTTTGCTTTGCTGAGTTGAGGAAATTTTTCATGCAGGTATTGGAAAGCTGGCGAGGTCCGGTCCATGGCTTTTACAAAATTCTTCATCAAACCTAGTTTGATGTGAAGGGGTGATAGCAGGATTTTGTGAGCCTCGACCAGAGCTGGGTGCTGGATATTCTTCTCTCCAACTGCTACATTTTGTCTGCGAGTCCATTCCTTCCGCAAGTTGTACAATTCACTTGCTCGGTTATCCCACTCACATAAGGAACACATGTATTTTGTATATCTCTGCTGCAGTCCCATTAAAAGGGCAACTAGCTTTAAATCACCATAGACGTGCCAGCTGTACTTGTTATACTCAATGGAATTCAGTAGCTGCTTTAAGTTATCGTATGACTCTTTCATGTGGACAGCATGCGCTACTGGAATAGATGGAAGATGGTTTCCATTGTGCAAAAGCACCGCCTTAAGACTCAGTTTTGAAGAGTCTAGAAATAGTCTCTATTCTTGTGGCTCATGAGTGATTTCTAAGGCATTCATGAGGCCCTCAATATCGGAACAGAACACCAGAGTACTTTCTGAAGAAAGGCTCCAACTGCTGGTGGTGCTTTCGCTAGAAAGTAATTGTGACATCTTCTTCTAGAAGATTCCATTGTTGGAGTCTTTATCCTAGCAATTCTGCCTTGTTCTTGGATAAGTCCAAATCACAAACCAGGTCATTGAGTTCTTCCTGTGTTAGTCTGTGTGGGGTTGATGATGCACCACAGTGAAAATCTGGATCACTGCATGCTGATGGAACAGGAGAAGAACAGGTCGGCTCACCCTTGTCCTCATCAGATGCATCAAAAGAATATTCTGCTGGAGGATCTGGAATAGGAAGCCCCTCACCATGTGGAACTGGTCTCAGGGCAGACGGAATGTTTGGGTAGACTATTCTCGACTGCTTTTGCTTTGTTATTCTGCTGGAAAGAGGAGGAACCCAGCAGAAGTAACAGTCTTTTATGTGGTTGCTTGGGTTTCTCCACACCATGGGGACTGCAAACGGCGTTGATGGTCTTTTGCCATCGAACCACTGTGAAAGCTGAGTTGTCCATGTAGCACAGCATATATGCGGGGCCCAAGACTTGTCTTGGTCACCAACCTTGAAGTAAAGCTGATAAGCTTTCTTCACTTGAGAAGTGATACTTTCCTTCTGGTTGGCAAGTGTCACTTCCCCACAAATAGAGCAGAAATTGTCCACGCTATTCACGCACTTTCGAGGCATTACTGTTCTGTATTGTGCCTAAATGGATAAAATAATAACAGTTCTATGGAATAGTGGCTTAAACTGTGTCACACAAAGTCTGAAATATTTTCAATTCTCAACCTTTCCGACAGGGCTTTATGTAGTGCACTGCTGACGTCAGCTTACTTCAGCAGTCGCCTGGCAGTAGTATTGCATTGCATCAGAAAATGATGCAATCAACTCTGGATGATGTGTGCATGATGGTATGATGCAATGTGATGCAATATTACATCATTCTAGACTGATTCTAGGATGTTGTTGCAGTCCTACTGGATAAATTTACACGGTGAAACATATAAAATGAATTATATGAAATATCTTCAAAACGAGAGCTAATAAAAAATTTTCAGGGTTATATACATGTTCAGCACACCAAGATACTACAGATTAGGGCCTTTTAAAGTCAGTAACGATGTCAATGTTGACCAGTGTTACCTGTGATAAGGAGTTAATATCGATGACCTAGTAGTGAGTAGTTGTGAACAAAGTGGGGGTGGCCTAGAAGCTTTCATTTGTGTGCTTTGGGGAGAAAATGTCGGTGCGTGTGCACTGAAAAGTTTGTTTTAGCACTCAAGAATTCTTTATGCGAACTTCTCCACTCTCTCCACTATTTACACCCTACCTTCAGAGAACACTCTACTGCCATTGCTAAATTCTAGACAAACAACAGTCATACTAGGATATGTTCTTTTTGCATGAGCAATAACATGGATTTCAACAATAAGGCACAATGGCTCTAGCATTTACGCAGTGGCTACATTGGTGGGTTGGGCAACAGCCTCTCTGGGTTGTTATCAACTGAGCCTGCAGGTTTGTAACCTAATTAGCTATGGCTGAGAGCAAGGGCATGTCCAAAATGTGCACACAAGAGAGATCCCCAGGTAATTTGCACAACTTCTGTACAAGACTGGATTTCTTGCAGTCTGACAAGCAGGAGTGCAGAATTGTCAGGACTGTGTGAATGAACCTACAGCTGTGAAGTCTGGTAGACTGGGGCTCCTTTTATAAAATATAAATGTGTATATATTTGAGTGGATTTATATGTGTTTATTGAGGATCTGCTCTTGTCAGGCCCTGGACTGAGCATCTTTTATTTCCAAGTGAACACACACACACACACACACACACACACACACACACACAATGTTATTACCATTTTACAGTTGAAATGAAGCCGTTTTCTGAAGGTCACATAGGTAGTAAGTTGTAGGACCAGGTTTAGAATGTTAAGCTGGTTTGGAAGTTTCCCTTCTATGCTACCCTGCTCTTCTCCACCTACACTCTTGTCCTGTCTGTCAGTACTGCCCTCCACTCTCTTCAGTTTAATTTTGACTATCTCAAATCCATCTCATAAGTTTGGCCTACAGTTTTTCCTCAAATATTGCCATTTGTGATATTTACATGAGAACCATGGCCACTGATATCATCTCTCTAAGCATATTTGCCCAAAGCTTGCTGCCTTTATCAGTTAATGTTAGATTTGGGGGAACATCTAAAAAGTTGCTTCTCAAAGTGCACTTGTGGTCCAGAGTTAGAAGTGTCACCTGGAGTTTGTTAGAAATTTGAAATCACAGATCCCACTCCAGACTTAGTGATTCAGAATCTTCATTTTAATAAGATCCCCCAAGGGAGTCATATGTACACTACAGTTTTGGAGCCACTGGTGTATAACTTTGAGCAGAATCTCTGAAGTTACCAGCTTTTAGGTAGTTCCCAATTCAGTGCAGAACACTCAGAAGCTGATAGATTGCTGATGCAGTAGATCAAGAGCCCTGAAGACTACCTCATGAGACCTCATCCCCCCCACCCCAATACTTAAGCAGGATACACTGGTACTAAAATTTGGCTGTCAATTGGAATAATGACATGAGGGGGAGAGTCTTATATAATGGGTATAGGGAGGGACTTAGGCACTGGGAATATTTTAAATTCCCTAAGCGATTCTTATATTTAACAGAGTTTGAGGCTACTGATTATTGTGAATATCTTCTCCTTTCAGTTAATGTAATTCCGGGGTTTATATTTCTTCATAGCTTGTTTAAAACAGGTTTTCCCATACTTTGATTTTTAGACTTATCTGGAGTAATTACTAAAAACACAGCTACCAAACCTTGTCTCCAACTCATGCTGTAACTTTTAACCAGCACCCAGCTGCTCTGTTCCTCTTCATAGAAGAGATTTAGAAAATACTGTTTTCAAACACCAGTAGATTAGTAGCTGTAAAACCTGCAGCAGTTGGTGTTTTTGTCATCTTCCTGTTTCTGGAAGGGCACCTGATTCTCGTCCAGTAGGAACTAATGGTTTTAAAAGCACAGAAAAGAATGGTGTCAGCAATCTTTCTACAGCTTTCTGAAGGGAAATGTTTTCTTATAAATGCTCAAGTCAAGTGTAATCTAGAGCTTCAGTAAACTCAGCATATGACAAACAGATAAATTAGGAAGTAGTTATTCATTGTTCAAAAGGATTGATTTACAAAAGTGATTCACTACAGCAGTGTGGTTCTTAGACTAGAAATGTGAGCATCACCTGGAGGAGAAATGCAAATTTCAGGCTGCCCTGTACCTTCTGCCTACTCTCTAAAGGTAAAGCCCAAGAATATACATCTTTGCAAGCCTTTCAGGTCATTTTTCTGCAACTAAAGTTTAAGAACTACTGTACTGGAGGAGTTCTTTAAATGAAGTTTCCCACCAGATAATATAAAGTACCTTCAAACACTCACTTAGGGGAACTTATCTATAGTCTATAAATCAAGCATCTTCAGAAAGGTTTCAGACTGCTTGACTCAGTAGTCTGAGAATTTATTAATTAAGCATTTTTAAAATGAGTATAATTTGTTTAATATGACAGAAGATCTCTCACAGCACATTGTACTTAGTGAGAAGTATTCTTTTACGACACATTTTCTAATAATATATTAAGTTTTAAAGTAAAGTAGATATCTTTCTAGGAATAATGTTTAAAAACAGTTTGGAGGGCTTCCCTGGTGGCGCAATGGGTTAAGCGCAGCACTGTGGAGCTATCAGCACCTGTGGCGTGAGTTCGATGCCTAGTGGGAGATTCCCACATGGCGCAGCAGGCCTCTCCTGCCTCACCCGCTGCTCCCCTTAGCAGTGTATTTTGGTCGATCTGCCTGTTCTGCTCCCCCCTCTGTCTCTGGTGAACCCTCTCACTGCCCCACACCTCTGGCCTGCACCCCAGCTTGTATGCATAAATAAAAAAAATCTTTTAAAAAAAACCAGTTTGGAAAGCATAGCTGTAAAGGTACAAGCCTTGGTAGAGCTTCTCATCCATGCAAGTGGGGACTGACAACATGTAGGTAGTCTCATAGAAGCATTAGAAGGATCAAGTCCATAATCCTTGCTCACAAAGACCATTTCTTAGGTTCTAAAAAGGCTTTTTCATTTCTGTGGTCCTGTCTCAGATTCAGGCAGTGAACTTGATTCTCAGGTTGGTTGATTGTTTTTCTTTTTTTTTCCCCCAGAGCGTCTGGATTTTGGTGAGAGAAGATAAAGGTACCTGGCATATCATTAAGATATCAATGTTCAGCTACTATGTGTGTGTAATACTATACAACAGTTTAAAGTAATCCATTTAGCATTTACCTAATATGGAATAAACACAGAGCATTCAAATGAGAACAGTGGCTATTAATTCAGAACTTTTGCTATAGCAAGCAATTCTGCCACCATCACTTGTGTGCAGCAGACTCAAAGTCAGGTAGGGGAGTAGGGAAATTTTAGAGTCTTTTTTTTAAAGGAAGGATTCAAGCATACTCTGACCATTGTTCTGGAGACACTGAAGGCAGGCTAACTACGGGCATCCTGTGTGACTGGTTTAGACAGCCTATTTGCCCAGTTGATCCTGATTTGAAAATGGGATCAAACAACTGGGGAGCTGGCAGTTGACTGAGCCTGGGCTGACTGCAGAAGAGGTTGCTGCAAGGACTGGTTGCTGTAAGGCTTGTGGGGTAGAGTTCTATTGTCATATAGGCCTGGTCATGTTCCACTACCTATCAATGCAAGTCAACAACCTAACCTGTAGGACAACTTTATTCATATATTTAACACTTACGATCTCTTGCCAACTTGTCTAGTGAATCAGAAACTAAAATGAATTGACTCTACTAAGTCTGCAAAAGTAGCCAAAGAAGTCTTGGGAACACGTTTATTTCAATTTCTCTTCTTTTTTTTCCTCTTCTTCTCTTTTCTTTTAATTGGGGTGACATTGGTTTAAAACACTGTATATGATTTGGGGAAATGGGTTCACAACGCTTCAGATGTATGTTACCATATCACATCTACCACCAAAGCCCCCCATAGTCCTTCATCAAGACCCTCCCTGATTTATTCTTCATCCTCACCTACCATCCTCCACTAGTAGCCTTGGGAACATACCTTTTGTATTGGCTCTTGAGAAGATCTGATTGATATAAAAAAAGTGGACACTTTCCTGGGTAAAGAATAAAGAACATTGTAGAAATGATGACCTTGGGGCCTCCCTGGTGGCACAGCGGTTGAGCGCTGCGCTGTGGAGCTGTCGGCAGCGGCGATACCAGTTCGATGCCCAGCTGGGGAGAATCCCACATGGTGTGGCAGACCTCTCATGCCTCGCCCGCTGCTCCCCTCAGCAGTGTATTTCTGATCTGCCTATTCTGCTCCCTACTCTGTCTCTGGTGAGCCCTCTCACCACCCCGCGCCTCTGGCCTGTACCCCAGCTTGTATGTATAAACAAAAAATAAATCTTTAAAAAAAAAGAAATGACCTCGCCTACTCTCTTATTTTCTGCAGGACTGTACTTAAACAATGCTAATGAAAACCATTTCTTTTTCTTTCTTTTTTTTGAGGCATCCAAAGAAGATCTGGTATCTCTTATTCATGTACGCTTTTAGCAAAGTTCATTTTAAATGCAGTGTTGCTAATATGTAGCATATAACCGGAAGAGGGACAAAAGCATTTTCCAACTCTGCTATTCCTGTTCACAGGACTGGACTTCCTGCTAATCTCCAAATGTACTCTGAGCTGACTTCACCTGGTTTCTTCTATTCTATTATGTTCTTCAATTCCATTTCTTTTAAGGCCTACCTCAATTGCCACCTCCTTAAGTTTTCTGCATCTTTCTGCATCTTTCTGCTACGAGAAATGACTCCTACAAATTTGCAAAAATCTTTTTTGTATATCTCTTTTAGTATTTACTAATTCCTGTCATGGGTTCAAGTTACTTTTTGAAGTGGTATGTCCTCCCCTTTAGATTTTAGACAAGTTTCTAGAGGTTAGAGACTCCGCCTTAAACATTCTTCTACTCCTCACACTGACAAGTTGTATGTCTAAGCTCAGCAAATACTAAGTGTTGAGTGAATTTCTTCCTTATAATAAACCTTCTATTTAGAGGTTGGGGGTACATTCTTTTTGGAGTTAGGGGGATATATTAATGGTTTATAGTTACTTTTCTGGGTAGTTATTTATACTTACAGGAATATTCCTTTGGCTGCTCAGTTTTGTGATATGAAAGAGTGATACATCTTGTTCACTACTTGAATACCTCCCAGTAGGCTTAGCAGCTGAGGTATGCAGGAAGTGGTACAGAAAAAGGGTGGAAACATTGTTTGAAATATGCAGTACTGGAAACTAATCTGTGGAAAATTCCTCCACTCATTAGATGTTAAAATTGTAAGCAGAGGATTTGGTTCTAATTGAGCTTGTTGAAGAGGAAATCGCTCCTAGTAGGAATATACTCAATGTGCAGGGTATACATTTTTAAATATAGCATATAAAAAAAATCCTAATGGAAATCATGCAAAATAGAATTGATCTGATTTCTTGTTTGTATAACATAAACCTATAGCTAATGCTATAGGTTATTACAAATATATGTTATTACAAATATGTTATTACAAATTATTACAAATATTAACTATATATATTTTTAGTAGACTCACAAGTATTGTTTTTCAACAAGATGATTTGTTCCTGAAGTTCTACTGAGAAGTTTTTTTTTGTGTGTGAAATTCTACTGAGAATTTTTTTCTTCTTATACTGACATTGTCCATAATGGACTCTCCTATGTATTTATGACTATCTTACCAAGTTATAGTTCAGTCTGGGCTGGAGATTTCATTAAGTGCTATTTTATGACTTGCTCTTCAATGTCAATCATTTTTTCATTAAGCAGCTTAGATATTTTGGCAGTACATAAAATTAGCTAATAAAGAGATGATCTGTTTTTCTTCCCTCTCTTTTTTTCTTTCTGGAGGTAGCCTTGGTTTACAACACTGTATATGATTTAATAGGGGAATAGGTTCACACCTCCTTAGATATATGACCTATTTGTTTATGCATCATTGACAATGACTTTAGTGCAATATATTCTCAGCTTTGTAATAAGGGAAGTAGGGCTAGATAAGAACAATATTGATAAGTAGAACAGTAGGGCTAGATAAAAACAATACTGATATGTACAACAGACACATGAAGAGAGGAAATGAAATACAAGCCTCCCGATACTAGAGGAAAAGCACAATTTCTTTTTTAAAATTGGTTTCATAGTTTCAAAGTTGAACATAATCAAGTTCTGTTTTTCCTACCTGCATCTCCTTTCACATTCTCTCCAAGTATAAGATTGAGGTTTAATTCAGTCTGAAGGTCCTTAGGGAGTTAGGTAATGAAAGGATTATAAAGGTTTAGTACTTTTTACCTAGTCAAAGTTCCAACATGCAAGTCATGATTTGAAATTTCAACTGGAATAATGTAAATTAAAATTTTTGTATAAATGTTACTTTGTTGATGTAACTGTTGTAAGTATGATGGGGTAACTTTTCACCTCTATTAAAGACAAATAGAAAGAATAGATTAATTTGTATCAGAAAGATTTTGCTCTTAATGGTAGAAAATCCTGATTTTGGAACAAAGAAATAGGGTTTAACATTAGAGATGAGTTGCTAGACTTTGGCAGTGATGGTTATTTTTAGGTGTAGGAGGGGAAAAAGACTAGAGAGGATTGCATGTACCTACTAATAATTCAGATCTTTCCAGTCTTTTTGCAGCTAACTCCTTTAAGTAGAAAATTAAATAATGTTGATTATGGGCACACAATTGTATTTTGGTATGCATAAATGTAAGTCAACACCAGTAGTACAAGGATGACTGACAATGAAGAGTCACTCTAACAAGCAAATTATTAAGCTAAAAATAGCCAGAGTTGCTATACTTGAAAGGAAGTAGCTACCTAGCAATTAAAATTGATTAAAATATTCATTTACAGATACCTATAGGGAAAATACAAAAATGCATTTTAACATGTGCTATTAGACTAATGACAAAATGTATTTGTGGCCTTGGTTCTACCATGTCCATTTACTATTATTAAATATTTCATTAAAATGATCTCTTGAAAGGAATAATTGTGTTAGTTTAAAAACATTATTATGAGTCAGAAATTGTGATGAAATTAAAGATATTATTTAGATTTGCTTTGGAGAATATTTTGGTGATCTGAATTTATGTTCAGTAATGTTAAGGTATAGGCTAAAATGTGCACATATTTTTGAAAATGTATTTTCAAATCTTTTATCTATGTTGATAAAAAAATTCACAGTTTAGATTAGTTTGGGGTTAGCAAATAAATGTGATTTGTTCAAAATGTTTCATGTTTAGGGGCCTCCCTGGTGGCGCAGCGGTTAAGCACTGCGCTGTGGAGCTGTCAGCAGCGGCGACACGAGTTCGAAGCCCGGCCAGGGAGAATCCCACATGGCGTGGCAGACCTCTCCTGCCTTGCCCGCTGCTCCCCTCAGCAGTGTATTTCTGATCTGCCTGTTCTGCTCCCCACTCTGTCTCTGGTGAACCCTCTCGCTGCCCCACACCTCTGGCCTGTACCCCAGCTTGTATGTAAAAAAAAAAAAAATCCAAAATGTTTCATGTTTAGTTCTGCTCAAGACACTCCATAATGCATGACCCCATAACTAAAGTGAAAAGATTACTTCTGCAGAAAAAAAGTCAGAGGGGAATACTTACTATCAGTAATTTATATTTCCACGAGGTTATAAACCTGATGTATCCGTATTATCTTTACACAAATGCTCAGTAAGTATGGAGGCCGGGTGGGAAAGAGACACTCAGCGGTGGGGGTGGGGGGGAAGGGGAGGATAAGGGCACAAAATGGAAGAGAGGAGAATACAGGGGACCATGGAGATGGATCACGGGTGAATTGGTGGTGGGCTGCCCAAGGGGAATACAAAATGTAAAAGACATAAATAACAATAAAAAAAAGTTGTAATCAGATTTAAAAAAAATCAGCCAGGTCAACATCACTAAAACCTGGGAAGTCAATAACAGATTTAACATAAACAAAAGGAACTTCAGAATCCTACCCACTTCAGTTGAGCCCAGTTTATGACTCATCTATTTCAGAAGCAAGGCAAACTGTTCCAGACATGTCAGCGAGGGGAGCGCGCTTACTTCACAGTTGAATACTCTTTCCCTCACTTCTTTCGTTTCCCTTTTAAGATAGTCTTGGAAAACTATACGGGTAAAAAAGTGAGGAGGGAAATGCAGAGATGATTTTCTGAAATTTTCTTTAAAAGTGGGTAGCTAGGACATTTGAAAGAGAAGGATAAATGCTATTTGTAAGGATATAAAATAAAAGGACATGCAAGCAGATTTCTCTTTCAACCGTGGAAGGCATTTTGAAAGGAACTGAGTAAACAGACTATAGTCTTAAAATGAGTTAAAATACAACGTAATACACTACATTTGCTAATTACATAGATTTTTCTTTGAAAAACATTTTCCCTGTGATTGTTTTAAATCAGTCACCCAGCGTGCTTTTCCTTTTGATCCATAGATGGGCGATGGAGAAGCTGGACAAAGTCTCAGCGCGGCTGCGAGACCCGTAGGGGTCACTCCCAAGTTAGAGAATTGAGCTCCGGCTTCCAGCTCAGCTCTGGGATCTCATAGCCAGTAAGCGAAGGGAAAAGTTTCTAAGTGCCGGGGCTCCCCTAGCCGTCCCTAATCGAAGTGCAGATTGCTGCCCACACCCTGAGGGAAAACCAGCTGCTTTGGGAGAAATGCTAAGGTCCACGACCAAGTGGTCGTGTAGAGCATTGACTTTGTGGCGTCAGTGAGCTGGGTTTGACTCTCGCTCGAGAGCCTCTTTCGGCTCGCTCTTTGAGCCTCAATTTCCTCTTCTGGAGATCAGGCATGCTTTGATTTATTCCATGGGGTGTATTACTGATGTTTAATTGACAGAAATAAAGCAATAAACGTCTTAGCCTGATGCCTGGGTCGTAGCAAACGCTGTAGACCTTTCAGCTCTGGGATGGGTAGGTCACCATCTCTACCGACTTGGGGGGAATCTCCATCTGCAAAATGGGCACAGTGTAGATAGCACTGTTTTCCTAGCAAACACTGCTTTGCAAACAAAACTCATGCCCCTCCTTCCGTCTCTCCTTTGCCGACCTAATCTGAATGATTGTTTCCAAAATGTGGGGGCCTGAGCAGCGGCTCCAGAATCTAAGAAAACATTACTAACCAGGGAAATAAAGAGCGAGAGGGCAGGACTGGGTGAAGGAGGGCTAAGTGGGGGAGGAAGCATGGACGCTGCTCCAAATGGCTCCGATCCCAGCCGCAGACGAATTAACAGATCGCCCTCACTTCTCATCCCGGAAATCTTGGTTGGGACCCCACAGACCGTCTTGGGAGACCAGGAGTAAGCAGCACCAGAGAAAAGTGAAGGAAGGTGGCGGACTCCAGGGTGAGGGGCGGGGTCCTCAAGAAGAACTGACAGGCTCTCGCGAGCTGGGCCTAGGCTAGGGGTGGGACTAAGAGCGGGACCTTGCGCGCACGCCACGTCTTCCCTAGCCAGCAGAGGGGAGAGAAGAGGGTGCCGGGAGGTGGAAGCCAAATGGTGGGGGAGAAGATCTCTTCTCGCGAGAGCGGCGACGGCAGGGGCGGGAGGGGCGGCTTGTGGGAGTAGCGTGGGGGTGGGGGGGAGCGGCGGCTTCGGAGCTGCGCCACGCCGGGCGGTATACGCAGGGGTCGTGAGCGCTGAGCGGGGTCGTGGTGGCGGTGGTGAGAAGAGGGAGGCGGAGGAGGGGGTGCCATGGCGGGGCAGCAGTTCCAGTACGATGACAGCGGGAACACCTTCTTCTACTTTCTCACCTCCTTCGTGGGGCTTATCGTGATTCCGGCCACATATTACCTCTGGCCCCGAGACCAAAATGCCGGTGAGTCCCGTCGGCAGCTGCCTGAGGACGCGCCGGCCCCGCCAGCCTCTCCGGGCCGCGCCGCTCTGGCCCAGCCTAGCCCGCCGCGGCCGGGCCCCTCGTCTAGGCGTCCGCCGGCGGGGCCCGGGCTCGGCAGCGTTTCCCTCCGTACCTCTCTGGGCTCTTCTCCATTCCTCTTCGTTGTCCTCTTCGGGAGTTTGGCTTCGTTCTCTCTTCCCCCATTGTTTTGGACGCTCTTTGCAGACTCCTGCTGCCTCTTTGTCTTCTCTGTCTCTGGTTTTATTGGGTATTTTCTTCCTGGAGGGAGAGGCATGGAATGGGGAGGATGGGAATTGGGAGGTGAGAGAGTTGGCAAAGGAGGAAGCCTAACGTACAGGCACAAGTTTGAGCCCCCAAGCCATGGTCCTTCTCCTTCCACACCCCTCGTTTCCCTGTTGCAGCTGTCGTTCCAGATGTTTCAGGCACGGTCTGCACTGGGTGGCAGGTTTAGGATTCCCGACTAAGCGCACCTACTGCCGCTCCCCCTGCCCCTTTCCTCCATTCCGTTTCATTTCATTAGTTCACTTACGCTGTGGGGGTTGGAAGTAGTCCCGTTATTCCCCTTAGCAAAATTAGGTTTTTCTCTATTTCCTTTTCTTTGGAGCTTCGTGTTGATGACGGGAAAAGTGCAAGTATGAAGGATTAAGTCTTGTAGATAGTTGTGAGGTCTCTGGTCTGTTGCTTTTAGTTCTAAATGTTACACACTAAATATCGAATTAGAACACAGAACAGTAGAGATCCTTTATGTTTGAGTAATGTTTGGATTCCATTTGTTGCACTCTTAGCACATATGGCAGGTGACATTCTTAAAGCTAGTTGGAACTGCAAGGCCCTTGTAGTTTATTTATGATGTTAACAGTAACTGGTAGTTTTGAATATTAACATTTAGGGGAAACTTTGTGTCTCACAAGACCTAGGCTAACTTGCTTAAATATTTTGAGTTGGGTGTGGTGGAGGTCTCTTATAAAGGTTATATACTCTACTTTGGGGAAATTGTTAGCAGGGAAGCACTGAATAGGCTCACAACTTGCTGTTTGCAGAGTGATTCAGTGCTTTGTAAAAATTCTTGACATATAATTGAATTAAATTGATTCAGGATAAATATCCGAAATCCTAAAAATATCCTGTCTTTTTGTACACGTGACAATAAATTTAAATGTCCATTAAGTGCAAAAGTCTGCCCAAATAGCAGTCTTAACCATTTTTCTCGTTCATTGGATAGTTTTATGAAAAACTGGATATTGGGTTGTTGTGCCTTCTTTTCCTTTGTATAATATGTATTCTTTAGACAGTGGTTGTGTTTAGGGATGAGGTCTTAATACCTTAATGGTTTTCCTTATCTTCAAAACCTAGACTATTCTTCGGGCAATTTTAATTTTTTGAGTTTAAAGTACCATTTTCGGTATAGTAATTTCTTTTTCACTTATCTCCCATTTGTTTCGCAGTTGGTTGTGTGGAAGACAAAAGGGTATTGGGAAGATATGGAAAGGTTTGATTAGAATGTGTTTTGAGAAGCAGCCTTGATTTCAGAAATTAGTCATTTTAATCCACACTGGATTTTTGAAATTTAAAAGTCATCTCATGGCGGATTTTGTGTTATAAAATTTGCCTCATAATTTATGTCGTGTTTGAGTTCCTAAGCATATAACTGGTCTTTGGGAAAGTGGTCAGGCATTAATATCAACTCTTTTTATGTTAGGAACTTCAGATGGTATTTCATCCTCTTAAAAACATGATGGGATAGCTGCTGTTATTATCTCCTCCATCTTGCATGTTTAGAGAGTATCAGTAATTTACCTGAGTGGTGGATCCTGGATTAGAACATTGGTCTGCTTAGCTTCAAAGCCCTCTGTTATTTCCATATTGCTAGAGTTAGGTGTTGATTTGCCCTTTTTTACATATGGCTCTTTGCTTCAGTCTTGCTTGGTCAGTAAATGTGCACATGTTGATATATTTGTTTGGTCTTGCTGAAAATTGCGTTATGAAAATTAAGATGGACACTGAATGTTATTCTGATTATGAAAACTGGTGCACACCATTTCGACTTTTGCAGGCCTGCCATAATCATTGAGGTGTTTCTTTAGAACTGCAGTGGAATTAAAAGGATATTTTCTTGATAATGCTTTTTTTTTTAAGATCATTTGCAGTATTTTGAATATCAGAGAGAAATCTTGAATCCAGGTTCACCCAGAGCTCTGAGAAATAATTTGATGACTTATACTGACAGGACACTACTAACAATATTTATTCATCTCACTTTGAAAATAGTCATATTTTGCTGCTGGTATATTAATGTTTCATTATTGTTTCTATTTTAGACTCGAGGATATGCTAAGGCATAAATGCTCTGTTATGGTTCTAAAATCTGAAATATTATGTGGCACATCTGTCTTAAGGAGTTTTGAAATAAAGGATGTGGACCTGAAGAGGTATTTTTGAATAACGGCAACAGGATCTTTTAACATTTGATTTAAAAGGTTATTTAGTTTTGATGTGAAACTGCAAGTAGCTAAATAAAAAATTTAGACATATAAGCTTGAATTTCAGTTCTTATGGCAGTTTTCACTTTTGGAGGGATATCCTTTGCATAAAAGCATGAAAGATTTTCTTTACCAGGAAACTATACTCTCTTAAAGTTCAGTTTAAGGAATCCCTGTTTAGTTTTTTTTTTTTTAAGATGACATTTGGGGCTTTGTTTCAAGGGTGACAGTTGTTTCAGTGAGTCTTTTCTTTTTAATTATTGGGCTCCTGAGAACATCAGAAAGCATGGTGCCATTTCACAGATTGTAAAATCTTCCATTTAAAAATAAAAATATCTTGTTCACTGGCATATTGATTGAAATTCCTGTTATTCCAAAACATTAATGGAGTCCTTTTACCTTGAATTTTGTCAAACTTACGGGTTAAGTGTTCTTATAATTAATGCCCTGTTTAGTAGTCAAAGGGGCCTATTTATCTTACTCAGTTGTTTCCAAATTGACTGAATAAAGTGACTGTATACTTTTTTAAAACATTATGGACAAAAGCTCCGTAGGAAGTAATGACGTGGAGGGTTTTGATTTCCTTCTAACAGTAGTTCCCAACCCTGACTACACATTAAAATCACTTGGGGAACTTTTAAAAACACTTAGGCTCATCCCCAGATATTCTGGTGTAATTGGTCCAGAGTGGTTCCTATGTATGGTATTTTAAAAGGTCCTATGTGATTGTGAATTGTAGTTAGATTTGGAAAGGACAGGGAGAGAAGAACTTCCTTAGAAGTGCTCTTTTGTTGCAGCTGTCATTTTGGAAGGTGGTTTATTTGTCTTGATTGTGCTTTTTGTTTAAAAAAACCCTCTAATGTCATAGCCTTTCTGTTTTCCAATCCTAAGAAGCATTTAGTATAGAACAGTGCTGTAAAGTTCTGGTAGTTTAGTATTTTTGTTAAAATAGCTTTAATACCAATTCATTTAAGCCAATTCATTATAGTCATCTACTAATATTTTCTATTATGCTGTCATTTGTTAGTATTTACTATTGTGCTGTCATCTATTATTATTTGCTGTTTTGCTGTTTGGAGCTTTATACATTTTTAATATTGTTAACATTTGGAAATAATTGCACAGTTACCTTAGCATCACCCAACTAAAGTTGAATGCACTGCCCACTTTAATTCTTTCTTGGTGGCTGTTAGTGTTTTTCTTGCCTAATACTTTTAAAATGACAGTCTTAATGTTTATATGTAATTTCAACTTGATCATTAATCTTAAATTACTTTAATTTAAAATAGAAGTCACATTATTTTAAACATTATCAGATTCTCAGTAGTATATTTGATAAAAGAAAATAACTGGTTGCTTATGGTTATTAGATTTTCAAATAATTAAGAGCATTCTTTTTATTCTTTTGGTTGGCTAAGGGTTATAAGTATTTTGAATTGAGATAATGTATTTAAACTTTTCCCAAGCTGTTGTTTTTTGACTCCTTGACCTAACTTTTTCAAAACTTATGTGACTTACTTTTTGCTCTTACTTTTTGGATACTGCCTGATTTTGAAACTTGGATCTGTCACAAACTGATTGTGTGATCTTAGGCAAGTTATTTAACATCTGTGTATTTTGGTTTACTTCTCTGTAAAATAGAGTACTTATCTGTTTAATAGAATTAAAAGGAAGATTAAACAAATACATATAAAGTGTTCAGAACAGTGGTACATACTGGGTTAGCTCCTACTGTTTTTGCTGGTTACATAGGTTTCTGGAATAATTTGATTTGGTACTTAAGTACTCAGGTTTGTTTTTTTTTCCTTTATAGTGCTTGAAAGGATTAATGAAACTTTTTTTTTTTAAAGTTACATTTCCTTATTCTTGCTCTCAAACAGTGTACAGATCCATGAGTTCTCTGATTTGGGAATGTGAGCGGGAGTCCATAAGAGTATTTAGTAGTAGAGTAAGAAAACTGAATTTGAACGTTAGGAATTTGTTTTTCAGTTCCATCCTAGTCCCCTTTAGTTACTTCTGACTCCTCAGCCTCATTCTCTAGGTGTAATAATAACCTGTCCTACCTGTCAACCCAAGAATTGGTTATGAGGAGTAAAGAAATAAGTGCAATAAACATGCTTGCAAAACTAAATGCACTTTAGAAATTCCTTCACTTAATAAATACTTACAGAACATTAACTTTGTGCTTGGCACTGCTTTTAGGTGATGAGTGAGATTTTTAACTGTGCTTAACTTTTTTCTTAGTAAATTTCATATACCCAATGTTGAAAAGCAGAAAGGAACAGAACAAAAATTGCTTGGAATTTATCATCCAAAGATGATTAAATATTTCGGTATATGCAGCCTCCTATACTCCCTTAACTTTTGACACAATCCTCTTCCTATGGGGGGAAGGCCCCCTCCCCCTCCAGTCTGTGTCTACTAATTGTATCCTCATCTCAACTCTGCTGCTGTGTTGAATGTTTACTAACCTCAAAGTGAGTTATGCTGGAAGATCTCACTTTGAACTAAATCATTGCATTATCCTAGTTTCATTAATGATAAAACTGAGCCATATAGGAGGTTACCAACTTACCTAGAGCCATATAGCTATTATATTAGAAAGACTGGGTGTTCGACTCAAATCTTAGGCCAAGCTTCTTGTTAGTCACTACTTCATACTGTTTCCTATACTTACATACTGGAGATATTGAAATGGCAAGTGGAAAATGCTGCGGGAGCAAAGAGGAAGGAGTCACTAATTATGTTTTGCAATTTTGGGAAGTGTTGCATGCAGAGGTAATTTGAGATTGGTCTTGAAAGCTTAGTGGGAGAGGGCATTCCAAATGTAGGGGAAAGGATGTTCCAAATAATGGAGATGTTGATTAAATAGCAAAGATTTGAATGTGATTGGCACTGAAGAACAAGTTAGCTATTTTAGTAAGTTTATCTTTTATCCTGTAAGTTGGGTAAACAGTGTAGGCTTTTAAGTAGGGTAGTGACTTATTTAGTTTTGTTTTGTTTTTTAAGATTTATTTATTTATACATACAAGCTGGGGTACAGGCCAGAGGTGTGGGGGGTGATGGTGAGAGGATTCACCAGAGACGGAGTGGGGAGCAGAACAGGCAGATCAGGAATACACTGCTGAGGGGAGCAGTGGGTGAGGCAGGAGAGGTCTGCCGCACCATGTGGGATTCTCCCTGGCTGGGCATCGAACTTGCATCGTGCGTGCTGCCGACAGCTCCACAGCGCAGTGCTCAACCTCTGTGCCACCAGGGAGGCCCATTGTTTAGTTTTTTTTTTTTTTAATTTTTTTTTAAAATTTATTTATTTATACATACAAGCTGGGGTACAGACCAGAGGTGTGGGGCGGCGAGAGGGTTCACCAGAGACAGAGCGGGGAGCAGAACAGGCAGATCAGAAATACACTGCTGAGGGGAGCAGCGGGCGAGGCAGGAGAGGTCTGCCGCACCATGTGGGATTTTCCCTGGCCGGGCGTCGAACTAGCATCGCTGCTGCCGACAGCTCCACAGCGCAGCGCTTAACCGCTGCGCCACCAGGGAGGCCCCTAGTTTTTTTTTTTTTTGCATTATTTGGTGGATTGTTTGGAGAATAGTTTGCATTGGGTGGGGTGGGAGGTGGTGACTGGGTGGGGAAAAACTGGATGAAGGGTCCATTTTGTTAACAGAATGCATCTCTGTAAAAGGTGGCAGGAGCATTATAACAGAGTGACCGCATGAACACTGTTCATTTTCCATGCTCCCACTTACATGTAGCTGCCTTGGACTAGAGCTTCCACTTTGCTGTGAACCAGGCTTTCTGAATGGGGGATACCTAGGAAGGAGGAACGAACAGCGGATATATATTGGAATAGAGAGGAGAAAAGAGAGATACTTAGATGAGGCATGTGAATGAGAGAGAAGTGGGGAGGTTGCTCCTGTTCCTTGGTCCTGAACCTTTAGCATTTTGCCAGAGATGGGGTAGCTGTTTTCTTGACCCTGTGGAAGCTTATATGATACATTTTGAATTTGGGGTGTTCTGTCCCAACTTTCTGGGACTTGGCCTAACTCCTAACCACTTTCTTGTGGTTATTTCTGGTATTCACCTTGTACCTGTTCTGATGCTTTTGTGCTTCAGCTGCTCTGCTTTGGGTTGAGCCTGTTTGACTAGGCATTTGCCAATGAAGAGATGGGTCATTTTGGATTTGATTTGAATCTGTTATTTGAACAGGTGTGTGTGTGTGTGTGTGTGTGTGTGTGTGTGTGTGTGTGTGTGTGTTTCTCTCGCTCTCGTTTTGTAATCTGGTTGGGAGGGGTAGAGTTAGACTAAAACAAGAATTATATCCAGAACACAACAAATAAAATGTCAGAAAAGTGAAAACCAGAGCTGTGGAAGTTTGGTAGATAAAGTATTTGCATTTAGTTGGGGATTAATAGTGGGGATCTAGAGGTAAGAAGAGCTCTTCAGAGAAGGTCAATTTTAACAAGACTTTTAAATGATAAGAAAGATTGGGTGGAATGGGGGTGTCATTCAAGTCTCATGAACAAAAGTTTAGAGGTTGGAAAGCGTGGAATGTGAACAGAGTAGATAATTTGCAGGTAGAGTTCATAGAGTGAAAAAGTATCAGAAAAGGCCAGTAAAGTTGGTTTAAGTCATATGGAGAACCTTGTATACTCAGCTAAAGAATTTGTAATTTGGTTAACAGTATTTCATTTTGGGTATTTTAGAACATTTTTTGCAATTGTGCTGTAAGAAAGTTAATGTAATGACATATCAGAATGAGGTAATATGGAGATTAAGAAGCAGACAGGAAATAATGTGACCCTGAACAGTGGTGGCACATAGGGAAGGTATGGGGACATACTTAAGATAATACTTCAGTAGCACTAATTACATACACAGTGTTTCATAGCTATCACCAATTTTTTTTATAGCTGTTTCCAATTTTTTTCTTCACTCCAAATAGACTCTGAACCATTGAGCTATATCTCCCCATTTTCTTCCTTCTGGACTGCAATAAACTCTAATTTTTGTCTTTGAATTTACTTAAGCCACATATTTAATTTTAGTGTAATCATACAGTATATGCCCTTTTATTTCTAGCTCATTTCACTTAGCATAACTTTTCAAGATTCATCCATATTATAACTTGTGTCAGAACATTGTTCTCTTTGTGATTGAATAATAATTCATTGCATGCATATACTGTATTTTTATCAGTTCATCTCTTGAACATTTGGGTTGTTTCCATTCTTTCATTATTGTGAATAATGCTGCAGTAAACATTGGCACTCAAGTTTTCTACAGTGGTTGTGCCATTTTATGTTTCTACCAGCAGCATATGAGTGCTTCATTTTCTGCATAGTCTCTTATTTTCCAGTAAAGCACACAGGACATATCCTTTGGATGCACTCCTTCAGGTCTTTTTTTTTTTTTTTTAAATTGATTTATTTATGCATACAAGCTGCAGTACAGGCCAGAGGCATGGGGTGGCGAGAGGGTTCACCAGAGAGAGTGGGGAGCAGAACAGGCAGATGGATGGACATACACTGTTGAGGGGAGCAGCGGGCGAGGCAGGAGAGGTCTGCTGCACCATTTGGGAATCTCCCTGGCCGGGCATCGAACTCTCATTGCCACTGCTGACAGCTCCACAGCGCAGTGCTTAACAGCTGTGCCACCAGGGAGGCCAGGATGCACTCCTTCAAATCTTTACAGTTGCTGCTGCCTTTGCCTAGATAGCTTTTCCTCTAGAGAGCCACATTACCACTTCCTTTGTTTCCCTTATGTCCTTGTTTAGATGTCCTTAGTGATGCCTTCTTTGACCATCCTGTTTAAGATTGTGATGTTTCTACCTCCGAAGCTTTCCCCTTTTTCTGTTTTATTTCTCCCCATAAAACTTCTAATATACTATATAATTTATTTTGTTTGTTGCTTTCTTTTATTAGAATGTATGGTCTGCAATAGGAGGGGTTTTTGTTTTGCTTTGTTTTTTATACTTATTGTTCAGAAAAGTCCTGGCATATGCTAGTCACCAAATATTTGTTAAATAATGGAGTTCATCATTCTTTAAAATATTTTATACTGCTTACTGTATTCCAGACAACTGGAAAGGGTATGTGTGAGAGAAAGACATTATTTGTGGATAAGATACAATCTCTACTTTCAAGAGCTAGATTACAGAGGAGTAAAAATTGCTTTTAGTATTGCTGAAGAATGGTAATGCCATTCATACAAATGGCTGAAAGAATTTGTAGTACTTCTTTGTTTTACCAAGGAGCTATAAAAAACTTTAACATTCTTAAATCCAGTAATTTCTGGGACTCTATTCTAAGGATACAGTATAGGGTCAAAGAAAGATATCTATAATCTCAAGAAGTTAGAGACATTTTGTGTGTCAATGATAGTTGTATTATGACATCTTTATCCATCTAAATCATGTTTACAGTGTATTTCTAAACATGTAAACTGTTTAGAAATTTTAAAATTTACAAGTAATGTGCTCTTAACACAAACTTGAGCTTTATGTGTCTTTCGGCTATACATGCGTACATTATAGAGTACTATCATTACATTAGCTTTTGTGTGTTTTATTTGTTCTACTCTGAGAAACTGTCACTTGGGCAGATGTGGCATGAGGGAGACACACAGGTATCATTTGTACTGCAGGAGTGTCCTTGAGGCCTAGATTGAGGCAGCCTCACAGTTTTCGAATCCAGGGAAGCTCATTGCCTGTAGAAGTTAGTTGGTAAAATGTCCTTGTTCAAGGACAACACAAAAACAGAAAACCACAGGCCAATTTCTCTAATGAACACTGATGCAAAATCGTCAATAAAATTTTAGCTAATAGAATCCAACAATGCATAAAAAAGATAATTCACCATGACCAAGTGGGATTTATCCCAGGGGCACAAGGATAGTTCAGCATCAGAAAATCAATAAATATAGTCCAATACATCAACAAAAAAACCCATAAAAACCATATGATCATATCAACAGATGCTGAGAAAGCATTCAACAAAGTCCAACATCTGTTTATGATGAAAATCCTTGAAATTCTAGGGATAGAAGGAACATTTCCTCAACATAATAAAGACCACATATGACAAACCCACGGCCAATATCATTCTCAATGGTGAAAATCTGAAAGCCTTTCCCTTGAAATCTGGAACAAGACAAGGTTGTCCACTGTCACCACTGCTTTTCAGTATAATACTGGAAGCCCTAGCCAGAGCAATAAGACAGGAGACAAGCATACAAGGAATCCAAATAGGGAAAGAAGAAGTAAAGCTGTCACTATTTGCAGACAATATGATACTATACATAGAGAACCCGAAAAACTAATCAAAATAATCAATTTAGTAAAGAAGCAGGATACAAAATCAACACACAAAAATAAATAGCCTTTCTATAGGCAAAAAATCCGAAGAAGAGGAAGTCAAGAAAACCATCCCTTTTACAGTCAAAACCAAAAAAAAAAAAAAAAAAAAAACCTGGGAATAAACCTAACAAAAGAGGAAAGGACCTATATAAAGAAAACTATAAAACACTATTAACCATTTGCACTCCAGCGGCGCTGCTCTGGCGCCCGGTGGTTTAGTGCGTCCACTGAGCGGTGCCGCTATGGCCCCCAGCAGTTTAATGCGTCCACTCAAGTGGCGCTGCTAGGGCGCCTGAGTGGTGTGGAAGTCTATATGTTTATTTTTGATGTGTGATAAGATATTCTTGCCGCAATTACTTTCATGGACCAGGCTCGGCCTGCATCCTTAGCCAATTCTTAGCTTAACTTAGCTTAGTCTCAGCTTAGCATTGTGATATGTGTCCTGACAAACGGAGGCTGCATCTTGGGGATTGTTTTACTAAATATCACACAAAAACTAATTACAGAGTGTAATATTTAACAGATTTTGATGTAGTCAATGTAAAAATAAATAAATTGGTGAAATTTTATTATTTGTATGCGTTTGTTTGAGTATAACATGATTTCAAAGTACGCTTTGAAAAACACTTCCCTAATATAGCTGAAATCGTCTCGAGTGGCTGGTTCGCCCACGCGAATAAGGCCTCGAGTGCAAAGGGTTAAAAGAAATAGAAGAAGACACAAAGAAATGGAAAGGCATCCCTTGCTCATGGATTGGAAGAATTAACAGTATAAAAATGGCCATATTACCAAAAGCAATTTACAGATTCAACGCTATTCCAATAAAAATCTCAATGACATTCTTCAAAGAGATAGAATGGATACTGATGAAGTTCATATGGAACCACAAAAAACCGCAAATAGCCAAAGCCCTCCTCACCAAAACGAAGGAGAATGGAGCTATCACCCTTACAGACTTGAAACTATACTATAAAGCCATAATAACCAAAACTACCTGGTACTGGAACAAAAATAGACACACAGACCAATGGAATTGAATAGAAAACCCAGAAATCAACCCACATATCTATGGAGAGCTAATCTTTGATAAAGGTGCAAAGAACATGCAATGGAACAAGGACAGTTTGTTCAAAAAATGGTCATGGGAAAACTGGACGACTACCTGCAATAAATGAAACTAGGCTACTACCGCATGCCATGCACGAAAACCAATTCAAAATGGATAAAAGACTTGGACATCAGACCCGAAACAGTAAAATTATAAAAGAAAACATAGGTAAAATACTTTATGACGTACATCTTAGTAACATTATTAAACACATGTCCTCCAAAGCAAAGATAGTGAAGGAAAAGATAAAACAGCTGGGATTACATCAAACTAAAAAGCTTCTATACAGCAAAAGAGACATTCACCAAAACAAATAGATAGCCCACTGACTGGGAGAAAATATTTGCACTCCTTACAATAGACAAGGGACTGATCACAAAAATCTACGAAGAATTCACACGACTCAACAAAAACAAAGCAAAAAATCCTGTCAAAAAATGGGCAAAAGAACTTAAAAGACAATTCTCCAAAGAAGAAATGCAAATGGCTAACAGGCATATGAAAAAGTGTTCATCATCCCTCATAATCAGGGAAATGCAAACAGAAAGCACAATGAGATACCATCTTATGCCAACAGGAATGGCACACATTAAAAAAACAAAACAACAACTGTTGGTGAGGATGTGGAGAAATAGGAACACTTCTACATTGTTGGTGAGAATGCAAAGTGGTCCAACCTCTATGGAAATGATGGCAGTTTCTCAGACAACTAAAAATGGAGTTTCCATATGACGCAGCAATTTCACTCCTAGGAATATACCCAAAGGACATAAAAACAGTAACCCAAAAGGACACATACACACCTGTGTTTATTGCAGCACTATTTACAATAGCTAATACATGGAAACAACCCAAATGCCCAAAAATTGATGAGTGGATCAAGAAGATGTGGTATGCCGTATGTTTATTGCAGCACTATTTACAATAGCGAAGGTATGGAAACAGCCCAGATGCCCAAAAATAGATGACTGGATCAAGAAAATGTGGTACATACACACAATAGAATACTATTCAGCATTCAAAAAAGATAAACACATGCAATTCGCAGCAACATGGATGGAACTAGAAGGGATCATGCTCAGTGAAATAAGCCAAAAGGAAAAAGAAAAATATCGAATGGTCTCACTTGTAACGGGAATATAGGAGAACCAAATACAAGAGTGACAATCAACGAGAAGGGGGAGGATTGGGGCTCAGAACGGGGGAGAGTAGAGCACAGGGGACTGTGATGACAGTACATGGGTGAATTGGCGGTGGGAAGCCTGGGGGGAATATACAGTAATGTAAAAGACATAAATAAAAATAACAAAACAAAACAAAAAAGATGTAGTGTCTACTACGGAATACTACTCAGTAATCAAAAATGATAAACTAACTCAATTCTCAGCAACGTGGATGGAGCTAGAAGGGATCATGCGCAGCGAAATAAGCCAGAAGGAAAAAGAAAAATATCGAATGGTGTCACTTATAGGAGGAATATAAAAGAGCCAAATGAGAACTCAGAAGGAGAAAATAGCACGCAAAACATAAACAGAAACAAAAACTAGCAGGCAACTACAAATAAGACACATTCTTCAGGGGAGGGTGAGGAAGAGAGATCAAATAGAGGAGAAAAGCGCGCACTGGCCATGGTGATGGTTCATGGGTGAATTGGTGGTGGGAAACCTATGGGGGATACACAATAATGTAAGGATATAAATTAAATTTAAAAAAATTCTTAAAAAAAAAACAAGCAAAAAAAAAAAAAAGAGAGAATGTCCCTGTTCATAGAGGTGACTCCTGAATATGTATGTCAACCTTGAGAACTCCTTTCCTTTCTCCTCATGTTTTCTTTTAAAGAGTACTAAAAAAGAAACATTAAAATGCTATTAATGATTAACTGTGTTAGATTGAATTGTTTTTCCTTCTGCTCTTTTGAATATGTGGAGTTTTCTGTATTTGTATTAATGTCCAAAAGATTTAAACAGTCTCTGGCTACATTGACTGTGTTCTTGAGCAAAACATTCTCTGTATCTTTTACCTCTTTGGGCCTTTTCATGTCAGTGAATTGTTTTCACTTTGGGGTTTGCGTTGTGTGTAAGGTCCCCATGGGACATAAATCCTTGTGTTTTAAGTTTCTTTTTAAAAGCTACCATTTCTTTAATAGTACTTGAGTTGCTCTGTTTCTTTTTCTCTTGTTTTGTCTGTTTTAGAAATAATTAACCTTTGACTTGTGCTGTGGATTATCATTGTAATATTAAGGGGGAAGGAAAAACAGGTAATGACCAGATGATTAAATGAAGAGTGAAGTAGAGGTGTTGGTGGATAAGATGGCAGCATAGAGAAGATCCTTTGATAGAATTTTAAGTCATATTTGAGAATGCTAAGGAGACATAGCATCCTTCTCAGAGACCCACTTGAAGCACACAGCAATTTGTTTAGAATTCAGTATGTTTTATTTGAGAAGTTGAATTTGGAAAAATGCATCTTGAAATGAATCATTCCTTCAGCTGAGCCGTCCCTTCTCCCCTTGTTATTTTCTTCTGGATTAGAGAGAGATGGCTCATAAAAATCTCTGTCTTACAGATATGAAGAATGGATGCTTTCTTTTATACCATGACACTTACATAGTAATTTTGAATTAAGACAAATAAGTAAGAACTAGTTTGCCATTTTCACCCCCCCAAATTCATTTGATGTATTGCCTTGTCTCATGTTCTTCAGTACTGAAGTCCTTGTAGCCTTTTTTACTTGTAGTGCTATTTTTTTTTGGTCTATAAATCTCTGTTTCACCAGACTTTTTATTAGCGGCATCATCTAATTAGTTGTTCTTAGCCACGCCTCCCTTGTTAATTTTTTTATGAATTTCTTCATAATACACTTTGGAGATAGAATTAAGATAGATAGAGTTAATTAAAACTGTGACACTTTTTTTTTGCTCCTTTTGTGAATTGTCTACTAAAGTGATTTCAGTGTACAGACCTATAAATCTAAACCTGGGCACAAATCCTATCTCTTCTTTTGCTATTTTTTTGTTACTATCTGTAACTTTGGGCAAATTATTTAACCTCTTTTAACTTTAGTCTTCTTTTTTTCAAGTATAATCATTTGTTCATTCATACACACACATATGTAAATGCATGCATACATACATTACATACACGTATATGCATACCACCACGGTAGTTGGAAGTTCTAAATGGTATGATTCATACGTTTGACAAATACTGAGTACCTACTCTTTGCAAGGCAGTGTGTTAAGTAGTGGAATATGAGTGTGAATATGGAGAAGATTCCTGTTGTCTTGGAGTGTATGTCCCAGTGTGGGTAGCAGTTGACAAGCTCTGTATAAAATAATGAAATATCAGTGATACATACTTCTTAAAGAAGTGAAATGTTCAGAGACCATCTTTCTGAGAATGTTTCTTCAAACTGAGTGAGGAAAGGGAACCAGCCATTGCAAGATCTGAACTGGGTGGGAAAAGCCTAGTTAAGGCAGTGGGAAGAATTGTGTATAAAAGCCTTTAAGGCAAGAAAGAGTTGGACATATTCCAGGAATAGAGAAGACCAAAGTGGCAGGAGTGTGCAGTTGAGAATGTTCTGAAATAAAGTCAGAGGGAGCTGGGGTGCAAATCATGTCTGTAAGCCAAGGAATGAATGTTGGACTTTATTTTAGGTATGATGGGAAACTATTGAAGGCTTTTAAGCAGAAAAGTGCTGAGATCTGACTTCTTATTCTCCCATTTCTTAATGACATGAAAAAAGTTTTTTGGCTATCTTGAATATATGGCCTTTTAAAGATGTAGTCATATCTTTTTGTTTATTAGATTAAAATGTTTAGTTGCATATTTAGAAATCACATACTGTAAGATAAAGAATTTAAAAATACAGTTTCATCTTCTTACATTTCAGAAACAGTTTCAAATTCCTCATGTATTCAACCTCATTATTTTTGTGATCACTGGAGCTGTTTTTTGAGTCATTAACAGTTTTCAGAATACATATATTTTATTTGCATGTGTTTGTGATGTAGCACTTTTAGGTTCTCTATATTATACTATCACTGAAAATTTTATTACAAGCCACAAGTGTAGCATTGTATAACTTTAAATATTTTGGTCATCCTATAGGTTTATATTTTTAATCCCCATAATGTAGCTTTATACTACATTTTTAATTGTCTTTACAAAGGTTGCTTATGACAGGTAACGTCTTGAAATCATGAGATCTCTTTCCAGGGACAATTATGGAATAATTATGGAATACTTTAATTTTTTTTTTTTTTTTTGCTACCACATTTTCTTCTTTTGGTGTGTGTGTGTGTGGGGGGCTTTTGGCTTCTTCAATAAAGTAATCAAGCCCCCAGCCCCCTCCTCTCAGGGTGTTCTGAATTACTCACATATATAGGGATTATCTTTTTTTGCTGAAGGATATTTTTAAGGAAATGGAAAAGGATAATTGGTGCCTTATCATATGTTTATTCTCCCAACCTTTCCTTTCTTATCTTCATGTCCCTCATCTGCAGACCATGTCATGGAACTTACCGTCAGTAGCAGTTATGTTTTGGGATGTGTGTGTATGTGTTTTCAAGTTCCACTTGAATACCTCTTGACCTTTTGAACCACTGGGTTTGTATTGGTTTGCACTTAACATTACTTTTATGTAATCCTCAGGCATTCCTGAAGATTGCCATCTTTGATAGTGGTGGTGAGAGAGTTCTGCTCAGACATAAATCTTTGTTCAGGAACGTTTTCATTTATCTTCTGGATTTCCTTTCTCATTGTTAAAGTGTGCATGGTGGGGTGGGGGGTTGTTGGTGAATGAAAGATGAACCCAAGTTTCTGAAATCCTTCTAATTTAGATAGTGGACTAGTTGGTGGTAATGGTGTTTAGTTTAGTCAAGCTTGTCTGTCCCAAATCCGAATGGCTCTGAACTAGACTTGATAATGAAACGTCTTGGCTAACCAGATTCAAGTTAAGCACATAACAGGTACTCATTTCTCTTCACCTGAGATTAGGATGAGTAGGTGAACTGTATTTTTTTGTGGTCTAGAATAGTAATTCCATTTCACTTTCAAATTACCATTTTCATGTCTTTTTGAAACATTCTAGAAAACAAACTATTAAAGTAAAACATCTTTTCTTATTTTTTATTTATTTATTTATTTTTAAAACAAAAAATACCCATTTTGCAGAGTATCCCATTTTTTTTTAAAGATTTATTTATTTATACATACAAGCTGGGGTACAGGCCAGAGGCGTGGGGCGGCGAGAGGGTTCACCAGAGACAGAGTGGGGAGCAGAACAGGCAGATCAGAAATACACTGCTGAGGGGAGCAGCAGGCGAGGCAGGAGAGGTCTGCTGCACCATGTGGGATTCTCCCTGGCCGGGCGTCGAACTCGCATCGCGAGCTGTCAACAGTTCCACAGCGCAGCGCTCAACCGCTGTGCCACCAGGGAGGCCCTTCCTATTTTTTAAAGTTAATAAAAGAACAAAATTTCCAAACATTGAGTAAACCAATATCGTGATGAGGCAATGTATTAACTAGTTGCAGAAAGACTTTGGGTAGCTAGAAGACTGGTGTAGGATATCAACTTTGTGGAATATTGCATATAATTTTTTGATTCTTAATGCTATTTTTCATGACTCCCTTAAGGAGCTTTAGGAACAATTTTTAGGAGTTACTGAATTTTGCAAAGAGAAGTGATATATCTTTCTTTTTAAAATAAATACTGTTTTAATCTCTGTACCATCAAGTTTTATTAATTTTAGTAATCTCTGTTACATGGTATGTTCTGAAATTTACAAGTGATTTTTTTTATAATCATCAAAATATGTATCTTAAATGATAACAGGTGATCTTTTTGATAGAGTTTGAGTTGCCAAGTTGATTTAACAATGAGGACTGCTTTTGTCTATAGGTTTTATAGCATATATTTTCTGTAAATTGAATGATTGCAGGTAATCTGCAACTTCAGGTTTTGACAAAATATGTCTAAAGTAGAAAATGTATTTTATGAAAATCTGTTTCATATTGTCAAAATTTGCTTTTTATTTTTAATGTATATTTTACTCTTTTAGAATTTTAAATTTACATATAGGATATTTCTTTTTTGTGCTGATTTTTTCTGGTTTCAGTATTAGGGTAATGTTGACTTTATAAAATGTATCAGGGAGAGTTCCTCCTCCTTGTATTTTTAAAAACAACTTGAGCAAGGTGGGCATTAGTTCTTAAAAGTTCAGTAAAATTCACTTGTAAAACCATATGTTCTTGGACTTGTATTTTTTGGAAGTTTTTTTCTTATTACTATTTTAATTTCCACACTTGGAAATTAAATTGGTTTGTTCAATTCATCTGTTCTACCTGGGTTAGCTTGGTAGATTATATCGACATAGAATATTAACCATTTATTCAAGGTTATTGAATTTACTGGTATATAGTTGTTCCTAATCTCTTATGATCTTTTGTATTTCTGTGCTGTCTGTGGTGATTTCTCCACTTTCATTTGTGATTTTGTATACTGATGTTTTTTCTCCCACTCTTTTAACTATCCGAGGTTCATCTATTTTATCTTCTCAAAGAACCAGCTCTTAGTTTCATCATTTTTTTTTGTATAGTCTTCTTGATCACTTTCATTTATTTCACTTCTATTTTTTTTATTTCACTTTTATTTTTATTATTTCCTTCTTTCTACTAGCTTTGGATCTTGTTTGTTCATCTTTTTTTCATTTGCTTTAGTTGTAATATGAGACTGTTTATTTGGGGTTTTTCTTTTTAATGTGGACCTGATTGTAATTATCTACCCCCTTAAGGACACTTTTCTGTGTCCCATAGATTCTGGTAGCTTGTATCAACATTTTCATTTGTCTCAAAGTGTTTTTAAATTTCAGCTTTGATTTCTTCTTTTATCCAATTGCTGTTAAGCAGCATGTTGCTTAGTCTTTGTGTATTCAATAGTTTTTCCTAATTTTATGCCACTGTGATCAGAGAAGTACTGGATATAATTTCAGTCCTTGTAGTTTTATTGACAATTGACTTGTGTACCAAGATATGGTTTATTTTTGAAAATGTTCCATGTGCGCTTGATAGAAATGTATATGCAGCGTTTTTTTGGATGGAGTGCTCTGTAGATGTCAGACCTGTTTGGTCTAGTTCCTCATTTGAGCCCATTGTTACCTTATTTATTGCTTTATCTTTTTGATCTGTTCATTGTGGTGGTGGGGGGTATTAAAGTCCCCTAGTATTACTGTGTTACAAATTTTTCTGTTACTGTCTTATCTATTTTGGTGCTCTATCATTTATGAGTGCTATTTCTTACTGTATTAAAAACTTTAATTGTAATATAATGTCTTTATCTCTTACTGCCTTTCTTAATTGGAAGTCTACTTCATCGGTTATAAGTTTAGCTCTCCCTGGTTTTTTTGGTTGCAGTGTACTTGTATAACCTTAATCTAGCCTTTATCTCTTAAGTTTATGCTTGTCTTTGTTGGTAAGATGAGTTTCTTATAAACAACAGGAGGTTGGACTTTGTTTTGAAATCCAGTTAGTCACTCCATCTTTTGACTAATGAGTTTAGACTGTTTACTTTTAAGGTGTTTATTGAAACGTAAGTACTCACTGACATTTTGTTATGTTATTGTTTTGGTTTCTTGTGTCTTTCATGTTTAGTTTTTTGAGAGCTTCCTGTTATATTTTAAGTTCTATTTCCATCATCTTGTGTATTTCTGCTATTCTTTTTGTTTAAAGGATCTCCTTCAGTACCTTTTTGCTTATAATATTCCCACTGAAAAGTTCACTGACAGTCTGATTATTGTTCTCTTATGTAGGTTACCCTTTTTTCTTGATGTTTTAAATATTCTGTCCTTGTTAGTTCTCAAGAGCTTTTTTATGATGTATCTTGGCATATGTTGGTCTGGTGGTATTTTGCTTGAAACTCTGTGGGCCTTTTATTTTTTAGATCACAACTTCTGTTTCATTTCCCAGATGGAGATGGTTTTTGGTGATTAGTTCTTTAAATAATTTTTTAATGCCTTTTTCTTTCTCGTCTTCTGGCACCCCCATGGTGTGGATTTTATTTCTCTTTAACATGTACCAAAGCATTCTTATGTTATTTTCATTTTTTTCGTTCTCTCTACATTTTTCTATTTGTGTTTTTAACATTGTGTTTTCAAATTCATTCTTTCCATTACCTAAGTTTTTCTGCTATTGATGCCCTCAGTTGTGTTTTTTAAATCAACTATTGGGTTTCTTAGCTCCATTATTTCTATTGTAGCTGCCTCATATTTTCCTTCTCTTTATTCTGTTCTCTTTGTCCTTTTTTTTTTTTTTTTTTTTTTTTTTTTTTTTTTTTTTTTTTTTTTTTTTTTTTTTTTTTTTTTTTTTTTTTTTTTTTTTTTTTTTTTTTTTTTTTTTTTTTTTTTTTTTTTTTTTTTTTTTTTTTT
>PVIJ01000017.1:390131-407823 GCA_004024925.1 Scalopus aquaticus | reverse complement strand
TAGATTTTCAGACTGTTGTCTTTGTACCCATTGAAGTAGTATGAAGACTCCCATCAAAGGGTCTAGGTATAAAGGGGGAACAGGACAGTAGGGCACCAAAGATCACTTTTATTAAACTCAGGAATTTCAACTTTCTACTGTACTGTGTGTGCCAGAGTTGTGTGGTGGAAACCCACAATGATTCCATCATCTAGGCCAGCTCCTTGGTCTTAGTGCCTCTTATAGTTTGTCCACTTCCATTCTTCTATTTTTAAGCTCTAGATGCAGCACTGGGCACAGGTTGTAATTGATAGGGGTTCAGAGGCCAGGAGTTGTTCTGTTTTCTAGCACCAGAGTCTTATCTTGGGGTGTTTACTCCTGTTATTGGTAGGTGCTTGAGCTCTAGTTTGTCAAGCATTTTGTTTTTGTTTTAGTGCTCGGGTAGGGGGTAGTGAGTGTTGGTTGTTTTGGGTATCTCAGCCTGGGCTTTGAGTAGTAGCCTTTTCTATAAAGAAACCCAGGTGCTCTGTCCTGACTCAAGCTACAGCTATTCTGTATTAAGAACCTCCGGCTCAAACCAGTAGTCTTTGCTTTGTCCCTACTCTGCTGCTCTTCAGCAATGCACACTGTGTCCTGGGTGCCTGCTTGCACATCCTCTGATCCAGTGCATTCTGTTTGGCTGCTTTTTAAATCACAAAGATGTTTTATGGCCTTGAAACTTCCCTTTTCTTATAAATGTGGATGATCTTTTAAAGAACTGTACCATCAGTTAATGGTATTTTTAGCAGAATCTTTAGTAGTAATGAAACTAATAATTCTGTAATCTAGAAGTTTATAAATGAACTTTTAATTTTTTTCAGTGTCATTAAAAAAACTAGAAGGACTGTACTTTAGAAGGATAGTTACTTTGACTTGAGGTCATTCATACAGTGATTTGGGTGAATAGTTGTGTTGAAAATGTAAGTGCCATAATAAGTTCAGCATATAAAACAAAGTCTGTAATATTTACTATTAACATAGATATTTTCTTGGACAAATATGATTTAAATTTTAGATTGGAACAGTGAGGAATACAAGGTTATACATATACATTATGGAAGACTGGGGACTGAAAATCAGTTGTACTTTCTCCTGTCCAGAGACATTAGGAGAACATCAGTCCTTTGAATAGATCATGCGAATTGGTTAATAAAGATACTTCAGCATTGTTCTTGCAACTTTATTAAACGTGTCCTTGGCTCTAAATATGTCCGTTTACTTGAAAATGTGAGACTGTGGAAGATTAATTTAATGAAATATAGATTAAAAATATAGCCAGTGGTTTTTCAAAAGTGTCCATAATTTAACCATGAAAGTAAAAAAATGAGCATTTACTACTATTTCATTCTCAGACCCCATCCAACTTTGGTCATTTGTCTGAATGATGTTCTTTATAGCAAAATGTTCACTTCAGAATCATGTATCATATTTAGTACACATATTTCTTTAGTCTCCTTCATCTGGAACAGTTTTTTAGTCTTTACTTGACTTAGACGATTACAGGCCAGAATCTGTTTCTTTACCTTTTTCAGCCTCTAGACACATCCTGTATTCCTTGGCTTGTTATGAACCACCTCAGCTGTAACAGCATTCTCTAAACCTTTGTTTTGGCTGAGACAAAAGATAAAAATGCTAAAAAAAAAAAAAAAAAAAGTGAAATGAAAAACATCACCTTGACTGACACGTGGGGGACTTGCCATTGTTCTCAGTAAGCAGCTAGCTGCCTGGACCCGGACCTTTTGCTTTGGTACGGAGATCATTGGTAAGTCAGCCACCACACTGCCATGGGAGTAGGTTTGTCCTTCTTTCCAGCTTGATATAGTCTTCTGGTCTGCACCTTACACCAGCAAGAATGGCACATATTAAAAAAACAGGAAACAACAAATGTTAGTGAGAATGTCGAGAAAAAGGAGCTCTCCTACACTGCTGGTGGGAATGCAAGCTGGTCCAACCACTATGGAAAGCTGTATGGTGGTTCCTCAAACTGCTAAAAATGGAGCTTCCATACGACCCAGCAATACCACTTCTGGGAATCTACCCAAAGGACACAAAAACATTAATCCAAAAGGTCACATGCACACCCATGTTTATTGCATCACTATTTACAGTACCTAAAACATGGAAACAACCCAAATGCCCAAAAATTGATGACTGGATCAAGAAGATGTGCACAATGGAATACTATTTAGCAACTAAACATGATAAACTAATGCAATTCGCAGTAACATGGATGGAGCTAGAAGGGATCATGCTTGGCAAAATAAGCCAGAAGGAGAAAGAAAAATATCGAAAAGTGTCACTTATAGGAGGAATACAGGGGAGCCAAATAAGAGATCAGGAGGAGAAAATAACACACATACAAAAAAAAAAAAAAAACTAGCAGGCAACCATAAATAAGAAACATTCTAAAGGGGAGGGTGAGGAAAAGAGCACAAGGGACTATGGTGATGGTCCATGGGTGAATTGGTGGTGGGAAACCTATGGGGAATACAAAATAATGTAAAGGATATAAATAAAAAATAAATTAAAAAAATAGTTTTTTGATCTGTTCCATAGATAGAAATTTTTATTTTTGCTGTGTCTTCCACTTTTAAGGTCTGTTTGGTCTGTTTAAGATAAAAACTATCAAATTACTTTGTCTCACTTATAGGCTATATAAGGCGCTTTATTGGTTGGTTCAAAAGGTAAACCTCTGAAAATGAAATTAATAAACTGAAAAAAATGCAGCTATTTGTAAGCTAAATTACAAACCTCAGATTGTAGTAGATCAGCAAAAGGCAAGATAAAAAATCCTAATCTATTGCTTCTCTTTTCCTCATGGTCTATAAATAAGGTGTTCTTTTGTCTTAGGGGACTGGTTCCCTACCTGGTTTGGACAAAAAACAAACAAAACAAAAAAAGACTTCAAAACAATCCTAGGTTTTTTCTCTGCTCATCTTTAAAATTATCTTGTTCTTTGGTCCTAGGTCCTTGGTAATGGTTATAATTGGATACTTATTAAAAACCTTGACATAAAAATGTATCAAACATAGCTAAAAACAAATCAGGAGATCTCTTCTTTTACCTCTGGAGGGTTAATGGAAACTGGCGCCTAGATAAATTCTAACAATGACAAAAAATTGAGACCGCGATACAAGATTTTTGGTAAATGAAAAACTAGTTCAAATTCTAAAGATTCAAAGCGTACATGACTTAAGGTTATGCTGTTGTGTTTAAATGTTACTAAAAACTTATGGTATTCAGCTAAAAGGGTAATTAAACCTGGTTTACATTTCAGTGACTATATATTTTTTGTTTGTTTGTTTGAAGATTTTTTATTTATTATTTACGCATACAAGCTGGGGTGCAGACCAGAGGTGTGGAGCAGTGAGAGGGTTCACCAGAGACAGAGTGGGGAGCAGAACAGGCAGATCGACGGAAACACACTGCCGGGGGGAGCAGCAGGCGAGGCAGGAGAGGTCTGCCGCGCCATGTGGGAATCTCCCCGGCTGGCATTGAACTTGTGTCGCCGCTGCCGACAGCTGCACAGCTCAGCGCTTAACCGCTGCGCCATCAGGGAGGCCCCTTCAATGTCTATATCTAGACAACTCTTAACCTAGTTTCTTTCCAGAAACACAAATCTGCTTATCTCTTTAAAAGCATGTTTTCCCTCATAAGTGTCTTAACTTTTTTCCCCTTGGTTCTAGAAAAATCAAGATAACATCTAAAGCCAAGTGGACAAACTACTCAAGTGGTCTGAGTTACATGTATACCAAAAAATGCACATGGTATTAAGCCTCTCTTTTTTTTCTTGTTTTTATCAACCTGTCTAATGCTTGTTCATATTTGCCAGCCTGAAAAACCTTGGTACGTCAAATTGTTGCATTAACCATGGTTCATTTGGAATTCCAGCCCTAAGAAAACTAACTTTCAGGTCTACTTTTGTTCCTTATTTTAAGGAAACTTAACTTTTAGTTCTACTTTTACTCCTTATAAGGAAGGAGGAAACCTAACTTTCAGGTCTACTTTTTGCCCCATACTGTAGGGAAACTAAAGTTTAGTGTCATCTCACCTAAAAAAAAATTGAAGGATGTGTTTGTGTAAGTTTTCTAGTCTGGAGAGACGATAATATGGCAGCTATTGTAATGTTTTACCATCTAAAATTAAAGACTGGAATGTGGTGACTCTGGATGCAAGTAAAGTGAAGTGTGTTTAATGGGAAAAAATGTATTGAAAATGGATATTTTAAAGGTCTGAGAAAAGGATTTTAAATGTATAAAAGCAAAGAAGAGAGAAATTTTAGATTGAAATAATAAGAAAGCAAAAGTGATAAAGTTCCGAGAGAGGGATTTTATTTAAATAAGTTTTGTGTGCTCAAATGACTTGCTATAAAAATATTTTGGTAATTTAAATGTCAGTAGTGTGCCTATGTATCACCAAACTTTGGTCCTTTTTGTATGTAGAAATTACGGTATTCTAAAACTGCCTTCACTAGCTTCCTGTGACAGATTAAGGACTGTTGAGGTAGTCTGGGAATCTTGGTGCTCTTTTACTCTCAGATTACCTAAAAATCTTAATCCTGTCAGCATTACTGAAACTTGTCAGGGAAGTGAATCTGCTGGAAGGTCCTTGTCACTGAATAATTGTTTTGCAAAATCTGTTTAAGTTTGTTAACTTCAAGTTTTCTGCTATTCACAGAGGTTATCTACAGTAATGGCAAATCACATTTTTAATGAGTAAACTGGAACATTTAATTTTCTCTTTCACTTCATCATATAAAGCTTGTAGTTGCAAGTATTGGCACTTCCTGGCAATGTTTGTTTGCATAAATCCATGAGACTTGTTCCTGTATAGCATAATGGCTAAGGCTTTTACTAGGAACCAGAGTGCTTTCAGGAGTCCTCAGATTCTCAATCTTCAAAGAAACATCCTGGAAACAGCCTGATGCCTTGCTTTTGTGGGGTTCTCAGTCTACCAGAAAAGTGGAAGTAAAAGTCACTCCCTCAGGAGACCAAGAGAGCCCAGGACATTTTGGGACCTCAAGGAGAGGAAACGTGCCCAAGATTCAGCATCCGTGGACAACATCTACCAGGACCATGGCATGGTCCTCTGCTCAGAAAGGAGATCGTCAAGAGGCCGAGTCTGAGACTCCTTGTGGAGGTTCCAGTAAAGCCAATCTTAAAAACATAGTTATAATTATGCTCTTGTTGTGTTTATGCAAAACAACTGGCCATGTTTGCTACAACTAAATTTATTTTCCACAACCATTTGGTAAAACTGAAGTGAGGATGGAAAAAAAAACTTATGTTTCAGTAATTTAACAATTTCTTTCTAGTCCTCTTCAACCTACAGATAGGACTAGCACTCTTTTTATCTATTTTGTCTTTTTCAAAGTTTGCTTCTAACAGACTTCAGTCTCTTGCAGACTTCCCTTTACATAACTGGTGCTTCTGAGGACTTGGAATTGTCCTTGTCATTCTGGAGCCTGAAAAGGATCTTTCCTAATATCCGCTCTGCCTCAAAATTTGGATGATATAAAACCTTTGGATTCATCATATTTGGGTAAAACCTTAACATTTAAGAGGGTGAACTGCAGTCCCTCATTCTAACTTGACTCTAAAGCTCACCCAACTTTCCTGAAATCCTGACTAGACTCAGAGTGATCATACTTATGACACTATGTCCCTAGCAAAGCTGAAAACTGGTAGTTTTCACTGGGCTTGCTACTCTACGTTCACAGCAAGCCAAACCGTCTGCTGAGTTCATGGCTATATGCCTTACTCTGGCACTTCAGGGCTCCCTGAAAAAGCTCTTCAAGTTTAAACTCCCCCTCTGTGAAAAATGGCTTATCCATGGAAGAATAGTCTGTCCAGACACCACACCCCTTGGACTCTGTATGAGCAACAATAGGTAGCTCAGGGACTAGTGTTAGGAAGACCATATCCCAGGCCCTTTTAGGTAGCACCAGCTCTATGTCCCACTCCAGCAGGAAGCAGCTACAGAAAATGGACCTCCTCCCTTCAGCTCCCCAAAAGATTTTGGGCCAGATATGGTCGGGGGAGGGAGGGATGTTGGAGTAGATAAAACTTAAAGAATCATAAGACTAAAACCTGATTCTTTTTTTTTTTTTTAAAGATTTATTTTTTATTTATACATACAAGCTGGGGTACAGGCCAGAGGCGTGGGGCGGCGAAAGGGCTCACCAGAGACAGAGCGGGTAGCAGAACAGGCAGATCAGAAATACACTGCTGAGGGGAGCAGCGGGCAAGGCAGGAGAGGTCTGCCGCGCCATGTGGGATTCTCCCCGGCCGGGCGTCGAACTCGCGTCGCTGCCGCCGACAGCTCCACAGCACAGCGCCCAACCATTGCGCCACCGGGGAGGCCCCTAAAACCTGATTCTAACAAGGAGGTGGGCTGGAAGGAATCAGCATGCCCATTAACCAGTGATGACCAAAAATCCTTAGGTGCCTAAGACTGAACAAAAGGTAAAAATGTGGAGATTGAGCTCATTGTAGAACCTCCAGTTCCCTTTCAGGTTCTGTTTGGTTGTTCAGGGTCAGCAACAGACAAGGCATCCACAGGGATGAGCCCCTCCCCCCCACCAATGAGGTATGGACAGTGGTCCCAAAAGGACCCCTTCATCTCTGGCTCCAATGCAAAGCCCAAAACCAGTGCTGCCGCGCTCCAGTCACACTCCCAGGCTGACTGGTCAACACATGGCTGGCTGAAGCTGAAGGAGTGACTTGATTGATGCTTGGAGACCCTATACCAGCCTGGGTGGTGGGACTTGTTTTCTTTGTGGCTCCCTTGGCTTTCCCCCTTCTTGGGCCCCTACTCATAATTCTCGTTGTGGTGTCCCTTGGGCCCTGCATGCTCAGTGCACTCACCCGTTTTTGTCTCCACCCAAATTGCCAAGGTCAAGTGACACTTGGTACTGTCTCAGTATCATCATCTTGGGCAGGTGCCTAATATTTATGATGATGCAGTATGAGGCAGGTGCCACATAAGCATCAAAGGGAGGAATGAACTGGGAAAACAGGAAAAAAAACACATCTCTGAATGTCAAGGATGAGCGTGACCCTTACTGATGAGATTCCTTCCTCATATATCACTGGTAAGACCCTTGCCTGCAAGCGACCTCACCTGCACTGAGGTCATCCTTCCCTGAAACCCACCAAAAGAAATGTGGAAGCTATCTTGCATAAAAACTCCCTGCTCCCTTTTGGAGGTGACACTCTCCTGGGCCTGCCAGTTTCTCCTGGGCCCACTGGCGTAATCTCCTGTGCTCACTGTGTTCCTGAGTGCCACTTGGTCTTTCCTGCATCACCTTCCACAATAGTTACTCCTCTATCTTTAAAGGACATTATTCCAACTTCTGATCCCATTGTGACATTACCTTCTCTGTCTTTGACCCTACTGCTCCTTTATTAAGAACCCTGTTGTTAAATTGGCAACACCTTGATGATGTGAAATAATCTCTCTATCTCGAGTCTTAATTTAGTCACATATTCAAAATTTCTTTTGCCCCTGAAGATAATGTATTTACTGATTCTGGTATTAGGATGTAAACATCTTGGGTGGCAGTTATTAAGCCTATTACATTTCCCAGTGTAAATAAAACCATTTTTTTCTCTATTAAGATCATTGGAATTCTTAAAAGAAATAGAGCAAACAGGACTGAAATCTATGCCTAATTGCAAAAGACCTCAAGTAGCCAAAGCAGCCCTGACAAAAAAACAAGAGGAATGGAAAGTATCATGCTCCTACTGTTAAAACTGTAAGACAAGGCTATAGCAGTCAAAACAGTATGGTGTTAGAATAAAGATACACACGCAAGCCAATGGAACAGAATCAACAAACCCATGTTTATATGGATAGCTAATCTGTGAGAAAGTAGCCAAGAGTATACAGTAGAGAAAGGGAAGTGTCTTCAACAAATGGTGTTAACAAAACTGGACAGCCAGATGCAGAAAAATGAATCTAGACCACTCTCACACCATACACAAAAATTAACTCAAAATGGATTAAAGATTTAGATGTGAAGATCTGAAACCATGAAATAGAAAAGGCAAAACACTCCATGATACTGCTTTCAATGATGTCTGTAGATCTATTTTTCTGTATCAAAGTGTATTAGTTCATAGCAGTACTTTCAGTACTATGAATAAATCCACAGGGTTTATTCTTGTTTTCGTATCTTTGATATATGTGACTCCCTTCTCTAACGGTGAAAAACTAATCCAGTTAACATAATGTACTTGGTCCCTTCAGCATGGACTATTACCAGTTGCCTCTGCCACAATCACTACTTCTACATTGACTCTCTTCCTTCTGTTGCATAGCTCTTCCCATGTGAATGTCTTCCTCAAAGTGCTGTGGTAATAGGGTGATTATTATTACATGGTGACTTGGAGCATTGTATTATATGCAAAGTTCTTTTACTTATCTGAAATCTAAGGGCTAAGATTTTGTAGGTTTTTAATAAAATGAAAATATGTGTCTTTATTAGCCAGCTGGACTCAGTTTAGATGATCTCAAGTTTTGTTGGCAACATGCAAAGCATATCAGTCAGTCAAACATGCTTTCTCTCCAACATGTCTGATCAGAATATTGACCTTGGCCATGTCAATGTCATAGAGCTTTTCAACAGTCTGTATGATATGGTGCATGTTGGCCTTGATATCTATAATGAACACAAATGAGTTTTGTCTTCGGACTTCTTCTAAGCTGACTGAGTGCTCTTGGGAAACTACACCATAGTGGGCAAGCTTGTTGCTTTTCTGAGGATATTTGGGCTGCCTTTGAAATGGTCCACCAGAAAGTGGGTGACATGTGGATCTTCTTTTTCTTTTGTAGCTGAGAAATCTTTTAGCACTGTCTTCCTAGCCTAAGCCTTTGTTTTGGCTTTGGGGGTAGTGGGGCTTCTTTCTTTGTGTTCTGTTTGCCATTTCATTAAAAGGTAAATTTTAAAACATTTTTTAAGTTGGAAGAAATATTCAAACCAAGTGATTGTGGTGAGTTTAATAATACAGAGCCTAATCTTTAGTTTTGGTTTAATTCCTTTTTAATTTAACTGCAGACTATTGGTAGGGACTAAAATAATACTTTTTGTCATAACGCTCATAAACCTATCTTAAGGGTTTGGGTCACTTTTCAGCTCTAACAATTATTTTCTTGTTTGAAGGTTATTCTACTTAGCTTTCTTAATAAATTGCTTGTTTTAACTGTTTTATACTTTTACTCCTATAGCAGAAAACTGGAGAAAACTTTTCAGATGTCACTGATTATGTGACTAAATACTTTTGAGTCAATTTTCGTGTTTTTCGGAGAAATTATTTGGGTCTCATATAAAAAATGGTTGCCTAGTAGTTAAATAAAGTTTTTCAGATAGTTTGTTTCAAATAACAAAAAATTTAACCTGCCTCGTGACTTAAAAAAAAAAATTTAAGTAGTCATCATATGCATTACTTTTGTGTTCCAATATAGTAGCATGGTAAAGGAGGTTAGTATGGTATTAATTCTGGCTTTGTCTTCTCTATAAAAAATGATGAATTAATGTAGCCTTATTTTTCTTTTTTTGACAGAGCAAATTCGACTAAAGAATATCAGAAAAGTATATGGAAGGTGTATGTGGTATCGTTTACGGTTGTTAAAGCCCCAGCCAAATATTATCCCTACAGTAAAGTAAGTAATTGGTTTCAGTTAAAAACATACTATTGCTTATCCTTTGCTAGGTATTATATAAAAGAGGAGTAAAATGATGGATATTAACATGTATCTAAAGAAATTGTGCTCTTAGTAGAACTTTTGGAACAGAATGGTTTAGATGCTCAAAGGAGAGTACACTTCTGATTTAGGGAAGTAGGGAAGAAAGAGGCATAAAATCTTGAAGACCTTACGCATTTTATCAGGATTTGAATTTTATCTTAAAGACTATGGGGGACTCTTTAAAAGATTATCAGAAATGGAGGTGATGGGTAACTTTGTATTTCATGGTGATAATTAGAGTTTATTGAGCATATACTATATACCAGGTGCTATGCTAAGCCTTCATATGTTACTTCATTTAATTTTTTGTAAGCATCAAGGTATATTTTTGCTTTTTCTCAGAATAAGAAACTGAAGCCAAGAAAATGAGGTAATTTGATCAAGTTATGTGCTGGAAGTAGTGGAGTAGGGACCTAGTCACCTTTATTTTGGTGGCACGTCTGTTTAAACAGATGATTAGCATATTTAATTAGAGGAGCCTATTTGACTTTGTGAGGCTATGCTATGGTATTTGATTTTGTGAGTGTGTGCTTGTTTGCTGCCTAGGTTTTGGACTTCAACCTAACTCATCAATTTAGAGATGAACCTGATAGGAGGATAGAGTTGTTATTATTGGCGTATTTATCTTGTGCATTACTTAAATTTATATAATAGATAGGAGGGGAAGACCTAGCAGAAAAAAATAGTAAGAGAAGAACCAGTTATTTTAAATCTTGATTTAAACAGTGATAATAATTTTCAATATATCTCTGTAATTCAGGGACTTTCAATAGTATTTCTTTGTAAGGTTTGGTTTTGCCTAGTTTGGTTGCTATGTAGGTGGATGGAGATCTTAGCTTTGGTGTTGAGAGCTTCTGTGATATGAAACTAAAAGACAAAAAACTTAATGTTTTTGGGGCTTCCCTGGTGGCACAATGGGTTTAGTGTCAGCGCTGTGAAGCTATCCACAGCCACTGCAGCATGAGTTCGATCCCCGGCCAGAGACATACCCACATGGTACAGCAGACCTCTCCTGCCTTGCCCGCTGTTCCCCTCAGCAGTATTCTTCAGTAGATCTGCCTGTTCTGCTCCCCACTCTGTCTCTGGTGAATCCTCTCACCACCCTACACCTCTGGCCTACACTCCAGCTCTTGTATGCATAAATAAATAAATTCTTGAAAAAAAAAACTTAATGTTTTCAAGAGTAGTTTCATATTCACTGCCTATTCTTTGCTACTGCTTCTCATTTTAAATTGCACTTTCATGAAGCAGAAAGGCAAATCTGTTGGCCTCCCAATCTCTTCTTTTTTAGGCTTTCAACACTTTGTAGGTATCTGAGCCTCAATTTTTATGGAAAAAACCCAACTATGAAGTTCTCTTTAGTGCTTAGTAAATTAATTTACTTACATGGAAGTACAAATTAAGAAATATTTAAGTAAGGGAGACTGAAATACATACTGGTAACAATTTAGATTAGGTCAGAAACGTCAAATCTTCTTTGCTGCTTAATTCTGAAGCATTATTTGAAAATTAAACAGTCATTGTGTAATGCTCTAAATTTTGGGAGTTGCTTCCAAAATGACTTTTAAAGTATGTGTGAAGAAAATGCACATGCATGCAGCCTCTGCCCTCCCCCACCCTGGGAAAATGCTTATCTTTTCAGGGGAACAGGCACAGAACCTGATGTACTTCATTATGTTTCTACCTTTGCTTTATCTCTCAGGAAATTAGAGCATGGTTTTATTGGTTGGTATTCTTTACCTGCCCTGGGGTTCTGTTTTGAGCCTCTCTTTGCTTTTCTTCTCTTCTCTGATTCTTGGGCACATAGAGCCAGATGCTACAGGGTGTAGTGGTTCCTAGGTGTCTTGTTCTCTTTTTCTTCTACTTTTTTGTTTGCTTTAAAATCTTGCTTTAGTATTGTGTTTTGTTTTTTTGGCATAGAAGAATTGGGGTGCAGGCTGGAAGTTTTGGGGTGAGTGGGTATGAGGATCCACCAGACAATGGGGAGCAGAACAGGCGAATCTACTGAAATACACTGTTAAGAGGAGCAGTGGGCGAGATAGGAGAAATCTGCTGTGCCATATGTGAGTTAGCACTCTCACCGGGGATTTGACCCAGCCCAGAGTGGGGATAGCTCTGAGACTTAATCCCTAGGCCACCAGGGAGGCCCCACTTTAGTAGTTTTCAGTTTCACTTTTATGTTTGTTTTCTGAATCTTGTTAGCTTTTGGAGGGGAGTTGGCTAAATAAAACGTGAAGTTAATAACACTGGTCAACAAATTTTTACAAAAGTCATGTTACTGAAATAAAATTAGTCATTTCCTGTCAATTTGTATGTGCTCAACATGAATATGACAGTCATTCTAATTTTGGCTCTAGTTTTTTTTTGTAATCTGCAATAAATTGATGTTTACGTCATGAAATGCATGCCAATAGTAATAGGCCTACTGTTAATACCTGTAAAAAATCAAGTCATAGACTACTTATTAGATTTCTTCACTAGTCTCTTGTATAGCTGTTCAGGAATAGAATAGATGGAAGACGGTTTCCATTGTGCAAAAACACAGCCTTAAGACTCAGTTTTGAAGAGTCTAGAAATAGTCTCCATTCTTGTGGCTCATGTGTGATTTCTAAGGCTTTCATGAGGCCCTCAATATTGGAACAGAATACCAGAGTACTTTCCTTTCTGAAGAAAGACTCCAACTGCTGGTGGCGCTTTTGCTAGAGAGTAATTGTGATACCTTCTTTTAGAAGATTCCATTGTTGGAGTCTTGATCCTAGCAATTCTGCCTTGTTCTTGGATAAGTCCAAATCACAAACCAGGTCATTTAGTTCTTCCTGTGTTAGTCTGTGTGGGGTTGATGATGCACCACAGTGAAAATCTGGATCACTGCATGCTGATGGAACAGGAGAAGAACAGGTCGGCTCACCCTTGTCCTCATCAGATGCATCAAAAGAATATTCTGCTGGAGGTTCTGGAATAGGAAGTCCCTCACCATGTGGAACTGGTTTCAGTGCAGACGGAATGTTTAGGTAGACTATCCTTGACTGCTTTTGCTTCATTACTCTGCTGGAAAGAGGAGGAACCCAGCAGAAGTAACAGTCTTTTATGTGGTTACTTGGCTCTCTCCACACCATGGAGACTGCAAACGGCGTTGATCGTCTTTTCCCATTTAACTACTATGAAAGCTGTGTTGTACATGTAGCACAGCATATATGCGGGGCCCAAGGCTTGTCTTGGTCATCAACCTTGCATTTGAAGTAAAGATGATAAACCTTCTTCACTTGAGAAGTGAGACTTTTCTTCTGGTTGGCAAATGTCACTTCCCCACAGATAGAGCAGAAATTGTCCACGCTATGAACGCACTTTCAAGGCATTACTGTTCTGTATTGTGCCTAAATGGATAAAATAATAGCAGTTCTCTGTAACAGTAGCTTCAACTGTCTCGCACAAAGCCTGAAATATTTTCAATTCTCAACCTTTCCGACAGGGCTTTCTATAGTGCACTGCTGACATCAGCTTGCTTCAGCAGCCGCCTGGCAGTAGCATTGCATTGCATCAGAAAATGATGCAATCAACTTTGGATGATGTGTGCATTATGGTACTATGTAATGTGATGCAATATGACATCATTCCAGGCTGATTTAGGATGTTGTTGCAGTCCTACTGGATAAATTTACATGGTGAAACATATAAAATGAATTATATGAAATATCTTCAAAACGAGAACTAATAAAAATTTTTCAGGGTTATATTCATGTTCAGCACACCAAGATACTACAGATTAGGGCCTTTTTAAGTCAGTAATGATCTCACTGTTGACTAGTGTAATTTATGGGAATAAAGTTTATTTTCAAGTGTTTTCTAGCATATTGAGGGTATTAAAAAGTGTAAGGTTTGAGTTAAATACTCTCAAATTATTTTTATTACTCAGTCAAAAAAGTAGCTATTTTGTGCCTACTGTGTATGTGTCATTTATTTTACTGGTTGCTGATGTACTGTGATTAACAAATAGACATGATTCTACAACTGACAGTTTTAGGGGATACTGGCAAGAAACAAATAATGATAATAGTTTAGTTAGAGCTGTGAAGTTGGGGACCGGTTCTTTACTACTCTGTTGATGTACTGTTTATTTAAAGAAAGGTTGTTAACTGGCTCCTAACACAGGCTTCCCATTATAAGCAACATTCTAGGTGAAATACTAGTAATAATAAGCAACTTGGCAAGATCTCTCAGTTAATATGTGGTAAAACTGGGATTTGCCTGAGGAGTTTTATTCTGGAGCCTGTGTTGTCTTTCCCTGGATAGCAGGTGAAAGTGGGGAGTTCCAGAAAGGGCCCCTTTTGCATCTTTGGGTTTGTTGGGGGAGAAAGGACAGCCTGAACAAACTCCACAGATAGGTTTTTACGGGCCCCACCCCCACCTCAGACCAGAGAGAACCAAGACACCTAGGATTACAAATCCCGCAATGCCATCATCATCTAAAGGAGGATTCTGGAAACTGTGGGTGGAGTTAAGCAGCCTTGTTTTATATATAACCAGACATGTGGGCTTTGGGGGTCTCTTGGCTGTTCGTTGGGTTTTGGTGTGCCATTGGGATTCCAGCTCAATGGAACGGGTAGGATGTATTCACCAATTTATTCTTTCTTTTTTTCCCCTTTCCTTTTGTAAATAAGCCCTTTATTAGTGTTATTGTGTGTGCCTGCAGTTGTATCTTATTATAAGTCCCTTTTTAAGCACATGGGTGAGGACCCACAGTCAGGCATCCCATTTTATATCGGGGCTGCCCTGTAACAGGTTTAGATAGGCATATAGGTGGCATGGAAATCAGCTTTGAAGCATTACGCCATTGATAAGGTTTAGTTTTATTTTGGAATGAAATTTGCACCAGAGTACCTTTAAGACACTGCTCTTGGGTTAATTAAATGGCATATGAGCCTGTCCTAGTGCTCAAGGAGCTTGCAGTGAATCAGAGGAGAAAAGTTGTGGTTTGTGCTTCTTTGTCTGTAACCAGTCTTTGCATTGGTCATCTTGATAAGGGTTAAGGATTGCTTCTTTGAAGATGAATAATTTGATTTGAATCTTGAAGGATGAATAGAGTTTAGATGGGCAGAGATGGGGAATGGGAATTCCAGGAAGAAAGATCCAAGGGACCAAAAAGGATGGTGGTGGGAAAAGTTTAGGAAACATTTGAAAAATCAGGGTGATAAAGGTAAGCAAATAGCTTGGAACTGGATCCTTAGAGGCTCATTCCAAGGAACCGTATTTATTTATTTATTTATTTAAAATATTTATTTATTTATGCATATAGGCTGGGGTACAGGTTAGAGGCGTGGGGCCGTGAGAGGGTTCACCAGAGAGAGAGTGGGGAGCAGAACAGGCAGATGGACAGAAATACACTGCTGAGGGGAGCAGCAGGCGAGGCAGGAGGGGTCTGCCGTGCCATGTGGGAATCTCCCTGGCCAGGTGTCAAACTTGCGTCGCCGCTGCCGACAGCTCCACAGTGCAGCGCTTAACCACTGTGCCATTAGGGAGGCCACCAAGGAACCATATTTAAACGAGGTTCCTGCCAAGAGAGCTTTAAAAACATGGACTGTTTTCTTTCTGTCTTTGAAAATAGACCACTCCCAATTTTGGTTGATTAGGCCTCTGATTAATTTTTTTTGTTCAAAACAGTAGTTTTTATTGATACTCACATTTTTTTACCTTTGATCAGGAGGAGCATTTCCAAAGGAAATCCTAACTCCTAAGTTAAAGTGATCAGCAATATTTGTGACTTCTGTGCTTTGTACTCTGACTAAATATTTATATTACATGAAAAGACACCATATGTGAAGTTGCACAGTACTATTTGAATATAGACTATTTAATGAAAGGTACATATTGTAAACCTAAAGAAAACTACTAAAAGTATTAAAAGAATATATATAAACCATGAACTAATAGTAGTGATGTAATGGTATTGTTAAAATAATTATTCCAGAACAAGACAGAAAATGAAGGGGAAAAGAGTAAAGTAAAAAATAGAAATCTCTTGTGATATGATAGGTTTTATTCCATCCATGTAAAACCACACTGAACGTTAATAGTATAAACACCTCAAATAAATAAATTGGTTTTGTTGGATTAAAAAATGACAGGATCCACCTATGTATTGTCTACTAGTAATTCATTTTAAACAAAATAATACATAATTTAAAAATTAAAAAAAAGATATGCAATGCAAACCTTATTCAATGAAAGCTTAAGTACCTATAATAACACTTGAAAAAACAGACTGCAAAGGAAATTTAAAACAAATAAACAAAAGATAAAACAGTGTATTTTTTAGCAAGTAAGCCTAGGGAAAATTGAAGAGGTATAAATGGAGGCCACAAAAATACTAAATGAAAGAAATTAGTCTGAAAAATCTACATATTATAAAATTCTATTTGTATGTCATTTTAGAAAAGGAATAATTAGAGGGATAATAAACAGATTGGTGGTGCAAGGGCTCAGGAATGGAAGAGGGTGAACAGATGAAGCACAAAGGATTTTGTAAGGGCAGCAAACTATTCTGAATGATAATATATAGTGTTTTTAAAAATATATTTTTTATTTATATCTTTTACATTATTGTATATATCACATGGGTTACCCACCACTAGTTCACCTGTGAACCGTCACGATAGTCCATTGTGCTCTTTTCTCCCCCGTTTTGAACCCTTATCCTCCCCCTCCCTTGTTGAATGTCTCTAATGTCTGGTTGCCTGCTACTTTTTGTATTTGTTTTGTTGTTGTTGTTATTTTCTCCTCCTGATCTCTTGTTTGGTTCCCCTATATTCCTCATGTAAGTGGGAAACCTTTGGATATTTTTCTCATTCTTTCTGGCTTATTTCCCTGAGCATGAGCTCTTCTAGCTCCATCCATGTTCCTGCGAATTGCATGTGTTTATCTTTTTTGATTACTGAATAGTATACCGTTGTGTATATGTACCACATCTTCTTGATCCAGTCATGTATTTTTGGACATCAGGGTTGTTTCCATACCTTAGCTATTGTAAACAGTGCTGCAGTAAAGATAGGAGTGCATGTGTCCTTCTGGATTAATGTTTCTGTGTCTTTTGGGTAGATTCCCAGCAGTGGTATTGCTGGGTCGTATGGAAGCTCCATTTTTAGCAACTTGAGGAACTGGCATACAGCTTTCCATAGTGATTGGACCTGTTTGTATTCCCAGCAGCAGTGTGAGAGAGTTCCTTTTTCTCCACATCCTCACCAATATTTGTTGTTGCCTGTTTTTTTAATGTGTGCCATTCTTACTGGTGTAAGGTGGTATCTCGTTGTTTTGATTTGCATTTCCCTGATTATAACTGATGTTGAACATTTTTTCATGTATCTGTTGGCCATTTGCATTTTCTCTTTGGAGAATGTCTTTTTAGTTCTTCTGCCCATGTTTTGACTGGATTGTTTACTTTGTTTTTTTTTTTAAAGATTTATTTATTTATACATACAAGCTGGGGTACAGGCCAGAGGTGTGGGGTGGCGAGAGGGTTCACCAGAGACATAGCAGGGAGCAGAACAGGCAGATGAGAAATACACTGCTAAGGGGAGCAGCGGAAGAGGCAGGAGAGGTCTGCCGCATCATGTGGGATTCTCCCTGGTCGGTTGTCCAACTCGCATCGCCGCTGCTGACAGCTCCACAGTGCAGCGCTTAACTGCTGCGCCACCAGGGAGGTCCCCTGTTTACTTTGTTTTTGCTGAGTTGTGAGAGCTCTTTGTGGATCTTGGTAATCAATCAGTTCCTTATCAGTTGTATTGTGTGCAAAAATTTCCTCCCAGTCAATGGGATGTCTGTTTGTTTTGTTTAATGTCTCTTTTGCTGTACAGAAGCTTTTGAGTTTAATGTAATCCCAGCTGTTTATCTTTTCCTTCACTTTGTTCTCTTCGGGGGGGGGGGGGGGGGGTGG